>JAULBP010145821.1:0-15790 GCA_032355345.1 Lepetodrilus pustulosus | reverse complement strand
ACATGGGTATACACAATTCCTTCTATCCAGGGTATGCTAGAGGACATGGGTATGCACAGTTCCCTCTATCCAGGGTATGCTAGAGGGTATTATATACATATATATATATATACAATTGCTTCTATAATCCAGGGTATCTCAAAGGACAAGGGTATACACAACAGTTCCTTATACCTAAGGCATCCCAGAGGTCCAGAGACAGGCTTGGTTTCAAAAACTACCCATTGGAACCAATATTGGTCAATGAGAGTGGCAGACATCCCCTAAAGAATTTAAAATAATATTTTTTGTTGTTTGAAATAAAAACCCAAAACAATCACACAAATGTGTTTTATATAATGCTATTGTGTTTTATGATAATTAATATTCCTCCTGTGCATGTCGATATAAGCTGAGGCGCGAGATTTCCCAAGAGTGTCGTCGGAGTTCTCATATTGTTTGTTTTATGCATTGCATGCACCGTGGGGGAATTGTTCACAAAGCAAGAGGTGATGAAGACATTTTCATATTATTTCTAGTCCAGACCATGGAAATTGATTAATAGAATGACATAAGTTTGATCCATACGTGAGCATGCATAGTTTTTATCCATAATTGGAAGAAAGGGTTTTAGTATGATCAAATATCCCTCTTGAAATATTGTACTCTTGTTTTCAAGGTCAGTGTACACATACAGTATATTCTTGGTATACCATAGAACCAATCTGGATGAATATAGACAAATTTTATTATTTTTACCTGTTTGAATTTGTAGGGTAATTATGGTACAGTGTCCCCTCAATATAACGCTGAAGTTGGGGTCCATGACATACCCCTGCATTATAGTACCTGCCTTATACGATATTACAGGGAAATAATGAAAATAAAAATGGGATCCACCTCTGACCTTGCATTGTATCCGAATCCACGGTGCATCAGACCGTGTTATATTGAGGGATCACTGTACTGTTAATACAAAGTTGCTGCATGTTTTCTTCTCACCAATAAACAGATCAGTATCACTGGAATACTATTAACATTGACTTTAATCCCCACCGTCTCTACTGATGTAGTGATGTATTTGTGGTTATTGGTCGGTTGGTAGTTTTCTAAAATATTTCAGTAGAGTTCTATGATTATGCTCTGTAGGTGGTTAACCCTTCATATATATGTGATAATGTTATACAAACGGGCAGTTGATCTAAAAAGGGAGATTACTGCAAGTTACACAATCCAGATAACGCACTTCATTCCCTATCATGGCATGTGAAGTCGTTCAATTTCATGGTCGAGTTAGGTCACGTATTTGACTGAACATCAACGAGCCGTACCTCAAGGCAATGCAACATTGTCTTTCTAGGAGATCTGCAGAAATGTCCGAATGATTTTAATACATGACTACGCTCTCTTCTTGATCTGTCAGTCGGATTTACCAGACGTCTCCATTTTCTCACGGTGCTGGCCAGAAGAGCAATGGCGGCCATCTTTATTGCTCTTTTACCTTTCTCCCCGTGGTAGTTTATCGTCTGTTTTGACATCTCCTCCCAGCGAGTAATTACAATCTGCCCTCACCCCAAGGGAGAGAAAATTGAATTCTGCATCCAGCGCAAGACCTTTGACAAGTCGATTGGACCCGAGGAAAGAAATTGCGTGACTTTTACAAGTAATAAAATTAATTCCGTTGCATAAAGTTCTGTCTTCTCATGTCCGAGGCAGATCTATTCACAGATGTTCCTAACAGCAAAGTTCAGTCAGTTGCACGAGAAAAGTAGATTGATCTTGTAGTTCCAAAAAAAAGTAATATTCATATCATCACAAATTTCTGTTTTCATCCATAATACAAAAATTATTCTGAAAACGTTTAAATTTTTGTCCACCTAATACTAAAGCAGCTTTAACCACCTTTATGTTAATTTAATCACTCCTTCAATACGGAAGTTTCTTCCAGCAGCAATAAGCTTAATATGTCTTGTTCTCAAACAACAATGAACAAATATAATATATTATTTAAAATGATAAATGTTTTGTAAAAAAATCATATGACTTGGAAAGATGCTGTGATAATAAATGTTATGCATGAGTATCAAATTTCTCCACAGCAGTCCTGTAAGTTAGATAGGCAATAGATGTGTGGAGCCTCTTGTATCTGTTCTGATGCCTAGAACGGGGAGCGTATCTCACTTTAAGTCTCTCTATTGCATCCGTTTCATCTTCCGTTCCCCAGAGAAATAAATATGGATGTAAGAGTAGTAGAAAAGTTGATAATTTGTTGCGTTTCCTACTTTGTAGACTCCGTTTTGCATTTTTATGGAATTTACATATCTAGGGGTTTTTCGGGAATTCCTCGTATCAGATGGACGTGAAATCGTGATGAATATGTATGCTTTTTGTACTCGGGGAATAGTCCCATGTGACGTGTATTTATAATGGTTTTATTCTTCTGGTGTCCTTTGTTGCGGGGCTTTAAACTGTTAATGAATTTATGGTATTAGGGTGTGATACTTGTACACACATATTCATGCATGAGTGCACACACACAGATACAGACACACGTACGCAAGCACGCACACACGCACGCACACAGGCACACACACACATACACACATATATACACACACATACACACACACACACACACACCTAAATCATGTTCTTCTATTACGATCCCCACAACATAACACAGATCTGAACCAGACCATATTTAACTTTGTGACTTATACGGTTAATCCTAGTAATCCTCATCCCCTCGTAAATCCCGGTCACCTGGTCGGGTGTAAAGGCCTCTGTCCATGCATGTGGTCAGTGACCATCAAACAGCTACTGATTACAGGTCAAGCCCTGGCTCCTAGCCGCTTCATTAGCCCTGCATTGTCCAGCAAGGCTGCCATAACGACCTGAACCTACTGCCACACTGTACATCTTACCTCCCTTGGTAGGAATTAAAGGTATGGTGTCTTACCTCCCAACTTACTCACAGACCTACATATTACCTCCCAAGGTAGGAATTAAAGGCACGGTATCTCCCTCCTAACTTACTAGAAGACCTATATCTTACCTCATTTGGTAGGAATTAAAGGCACAGCATCTTACCTCCCCAGGTAAGAATTAAAGGCCTACTTCCCAATACCCCCTTCACCCTTACCATGTTTTCTTCCAGACACTTTACATCACCAACAGCCCCCTAGGGATCATCTATGCTAGACCAACCTTTTTGAAGTCGTTAACCCGTTTTATTTATCCCAGGGATAACAAAAGTCCCCATTTCTCCTGTGGCACCTAGTACCCATCCTCCCACTGCAGGCAAACCCCAGAGTTGTGTTATTTTATATAATAAGCCCGGTGCTTGATAGAACAGGGGCTGTAAACTCATTTGTGAACAATAGGGTATTGTTGGCTCCATGAGGGGTGTGGGCTGATGAAAGTCTAGCTGCTGGCTATACCTACAGTTATCCCCTGAGACAACAGCCCGGGGGGGGAATCAGGGGAATCAGCTAACACTGGTTCAGAGTGGTTCAGTAGGAAGCCGGACATTAGCAGTCCAGTCTGCAGTCCATGGACAGAGGATATAACAATTGAGAATATACTGTTCTCGGAAAATATTGCACATTGGGTTCTTTTCACCAATGGTGAGTAATTGATTTTCGTATGTTGCGTTTGTGATGGTTTGTGTCAGGATACGGACTAAGATTGTGGACTTGTCTGTGATTGGTCACATTCATCTATTACAGTGGTTCATCATATTTCCTTGTATGACTGCAATTTTGAAGAATCCACTTTCTCTATTTCTCTATATTTATCCATGTCTATAGTTTCTGTTTCCCATGTATTGTCAAAATTGCCAACCTGATGATGGAAATTTAGGCTAAACAAATTTTAACACCTACGCAGTTTTTTACATTAAATATTTCTTTTCATGCACAAGAAATTGAGAACCAAATGTTTTGTAGTTAACGATTTAAAAACAAAACAAGCCATGCTGAACTACTTGTCATACATTGATGATACAAAGATAGTTAATTTTCTACATAGATGATGATCTATTGTGGCCCCGAGATATTGCAGTATTTATTCAATCCAACCAACCATGACATTTCATCTTTAACACCTTGTGCACTACTACAGAATATATTTTATGCAATGTCATTATGTAAATGCTGCTCTCGTTTGGCATCTCCAGTTGCCTCCAGCTAAAGGGAGGTTAAAGAAAGTAATTTTTATGCGCATTTAATTTATGACTGGCTTTCACTGCCATGGAGTTGAAAATTAACTGATATCTCACTTTTAGTCTTGTATACTGTAATAGCAGAGACCATATACATCTGTATATGGTCTCTGGTAATAGTAATAAAGCTATTAAAAAAAAATCTAATCTCATTACTTTTGAAAACCATTGTCACCCATATCTATTATCCCCAAATCGAAGCTATCTAGACTTGTTTGTATAATTTTTCATAGACTATTTCAAGGTTCCAGTAAATGTTTTCATTAAATTCATGGTCCGTATGTTATGATAAATTAATGGTCCATGACAAACATTACTGAGAACAGATTAAGGTCTGCTTCTGGGTAAATGGCCTTTGATGAATATACTGCAATTAATTGATCGATTTGGGGTTAGTTGTTCAAGTTATATTTGTGGCCGTGTTACTGTTACAGGTTATATTTGGTATTATTGATCTCAATAGATTGGATGTATGTCATTAATTTGAACACAATGTTGTTAAGTGATCCATTCTCGGCATTATCTTAGTAATATGTATATTTATTGAAAAGAGTATGTCTCCTCAACCATGACAAAAAGAGAACTTCTTAGCCTTGATGACAAGTGTGTTCTTAGCCATGATGACAAGTAACTTCTTAGCCTTGATGACAAGTGTGTTCTTAGCCATGATGACAAGTAACTTAGCCAAGATGACAAGTGTCTTCTGAACTGTAGTCATGGTGATGAGGGAAAGCAGCTTCTTAGCCATATCAAGGATAGTATCTTCTTAGCCATAACATGGAGAGTATATTCTTTGCCATAACATGGAGAGTAAGCCATAATAAAGAGAGTATCTTCTTAGTAATAGCAAGAAAAGTATATTCTCCTTAGCCATAACACAGAAAGTATCTTATCCTTAGCCATGACAAGAAGAGTATCTTCTTAGCCATAACAAGGAGCATATCTTCTCCATAGCAATGACGAGATGGGTATTTTCTCTTAATCGAACTGTGATGAGGAGAGTATAATTTCCTTATCCATTAAAATGAACATATTTTTCTAGCTATAACCATATGGTTATCTATCTTCTTAGCCATAAGAAGGCGGGTATCATCCTAGCCATAACAATAACCATATCTTCCTAGCCATAACCATTAGGATATCTTCTTAGCCATAATAAGGAAAGTACCCAGCCAGCACATCGCGACATACAATGTCGATACGATGTAAAAAATACATTGGTTTTACATCACGACGTAAAACCAACGTATCTTCGACATCATATCAACATCGTATGCAGCAATGTGCCACCTCGGTAACAATGAGCTTATCTTCCTGCTAGCCATCGACATAAACATATGTCTTCTTAGCCACAAGAAGAAGAATATCTTCTAAACTATTGGAAGAAATGTATAATCTTTGTCGTAACCATGAGGGTATCTTCTTAGCCATAGCAAGGAGAGTTATCTTTTCCTTTGCCACATCAAATAGTATCTTCTTAGTTGTGATAAAGAGAGTACTTTCTCATAACAATGAGAGCAACTTCTTAGCCATATAAAGGAGAGTATCATTTCCTTAGCCAGAACAAGGACTATCTTCTTAGTCGCGATAACGGGTGTATCTTCTCATAACTGGGAGAGCATCTTCTTAGCCAGAACAAGGACATCGTCGTCTTCTCCATATAACATTTAACAATGGAATTATTTTGTCCTCAGTCATGACGAGAGGAGCATATGTTCTCATGCAGCCACAGGAAGCCATAATGGATGCTGTGTGATGGTTGGATGCGTCACGTCCCCTATCTAATACCCAGTGTGCAGATCGCAGCGTGATTTACGCCGGCTAGATTACAGGCTGTTGGTAGAAGCTGCACAATGCCCAGTGTCAGGTGAAAGCTAGCAGCAATTATGTGTGCCGGCTGCAGCCATCTGATACAACCAGGGATGTCGTGTGCGTCGTATAAAGTTAACGCCAGAGACGCATGTCCGATGGGTTTCGATGTCAGAAATGGCCAAGATCTACTGGGAAGGACTGTCACACATCTTCCCCAGAGAAGAAATACGATTAAGAAATTATAGGGTTGGGTCTGAGTAAGGAGCAGTAAGCAGAAATGTGGCTAAATTATGAAGGAATTCTGACAATGGTTAAATCCATGATCATGTTTTACTGGTACCAAAGACAGTTTTCATTAATCCTTTCTAAATTTATTCTTGTTAATTTCCTTTATTTTTCCATTTTGTCAGGCTTATACACACACAAATAACAGTTTTCATTAATCGTTTCTACATTTTGATTAATATGATTTTTTTTTTATTTCAACATGTTTTATTGACAAAAGTTCAAAAGGATTGGACAAAAGCAAAAACACTTATCTCAGTCCTCTCCTTAGGTGGTCTAAATATAAATACTTTCTAATTTGAGAATATATTCCAGAGAAAAGTAATGATTTTGAGAAGAGACGTGTGGAGATGAAGGAAGTCAAGTGTTTCAAATTAGATATTTAGATATTCAATTGCAGAATAAAGGGTTGGTGATAGATAATGCTACTTTATAACAGTAAAATGCACAAGCGTTATTATTATTAATAAGGGTCGGTATTTGGTTTCATGGTGAATTTCATTGTTAATTGGTATCTGTTACATGGAATATTTTGCCATGGAAATTTAATTTTGTCATGCAAATTAGGTATTAGGATAATTGATGTCTCCAGTGGACAATTAATTACCTGTCATATGTTAGGCTTGGGGTAATACGTGTCTGAATACACTCTTTAATTAACAGGATGTTATGGCTGCTTGCGAAATGAGCTCACGTTGATTTATTCATCGTATTATAGCGATCTTTATCGGATTAACGAACCGAATAGACTTTTGCCGAGCGTGTGAATATGTTAATATTTGATACGTTTATTGTGGCTATTCATGAGATATTACGGTTATGTTGGTGATTTGGCGGTATATGTTGTGATTTGAAAATTGGTTTTGTACATTTGTCCTGGGGACGATGTTAAAATGTGATTTATTGCTATTAACTTTAACTGTCATATTGACATTATGCTGTAATTTATTGTCGGCTAATCTTCCTTCTAGGTGTTTTAAAAGCCACACAAGTATTCATACCCCTTGAAGCCTATGAGCCATTCAAATGTCATGCAACCAGATTTTGGTTCTTGTGACATGTTCACAAATTAAGCATATTTATATATATACAGTGTGTACCTGGTATGTATAATGCTTGAAGAGCCCGGCAATGATGCCATTCTTCCTCATATAATGCATTTGAAAGTTCTTGAAGACTACCGGATCCTGTGGATGATTAGGAAATTCTTCACTGTTAAAATTGTATTAAGCTAAATTTATATATCCATTAGGGCTCCTGACCCTTAATTCATTTTGTTGAGTATATATTAAAATATTTTACTATATATACAATACATCTACTGTGTTCCATTGTAACTCTAAAAGAAAGTCCTATACATGTAATACAACATCAGTAATATTGACGACGTTAAGTTGAGATAAATATCGCCAATATTCAAATCACTCCATAGCAATTTAATGAAAACTTAATGCACCAAAATGAACATTTAGTCTAACCAAAAACCATTTCATGGAACCTCTGAAGAGTGGTCTGCAATTTCCCCTCTAGAAGTTGATGTGAAAATGAAGAAATTATCACGCAAAGTCCTCGGTCCATCAATTTGATGATCTTGAGTGTCAATCGGACCTAATTGCGAGCGAGCGGAGAGGATAGGGTGCGCATTAACCGTGACCTCAAGGTCATCCCACATTCAGTCATCATCACACAATTCCCTTAATGCTCCATGGAGCTGTGAAGATATTTCGGCAAATTTGATGATTGTATTGATGCGTCATCCGACTGTTATTGTGCTTTTTCCTCCGCATAGAAAATTGTCATGATAATTTTAATACATTCCTTTGATATGAAAATGTATGTCCTAGAGCGATGTATACACATACACCTATAATTTCGCAATGAATATTGTATATAGTTAAAGGCACATTTCAGATTTTAAAAAATAAATAGTTTTCTTCACATTTCTGTGTTTTAGTAAGGGTATAGAATACTCTGTCAAACATTGATCCTTAGATTAGAATGTAGTAATTTACTTGATCAGTATTACCCAATAGTTGTAGTCTATTATTATCTGTTTCATTATTAGTATTTAATTGTAATGATATTTTTAGTTTGGTGTAGAATACATTCGGTATGTATGTGAGAAATGTAAAGTCTTTTTAAAAATGGCATCATTCCTTTAACCCTGTCCATGCTAGAGGCAATCGGAGATGCCCTAAAGAGCTGTGCCTGTGCCTAATCCAGCAGGGAGAGGCTTATGGAGGGTCTTTGAAACTTTTCGTATTGTTGAAATACTGTGGATAACTCCTACCTAAAGCTCTCTGCACTTTTAATCAACATGGCTATTAACCCTCTCCCTGCTGCAGGCAACCAGAGATGCCTTAAAGAGCAGTGTCTGTGCCTAATCCAGCAGGGAGGGGGTTAAGGGGTCACATTTGGTGGTGCTCTGTGGGATACCCTTTATACCAAGGAAGTCAATAATTAAATACTTTGATGCGTCAGTGACCAAACTGGAGCAGAACACTAACAATATTTCGATGTTTCTGACCCAACACACATCAGCTCTACAAAATATTCTCATATCAAAAACGTGCGCAAATCCTACGGCTCGATGCAAACAAGGCCTATTGAAACCACGACAGACATATTCGTGATGAGCCATGAGACCTCCCTTGACACCGAAAACTCATCGCCGTATCCCTTGCCAATTCATTCCCATAATGCATTGCAAAGAGGAATTATTGCCGATGTAGGAAAACAAAAGGTTTCGATCATCGGTCAGAACACACAGACATTTCCTGACTCGGGATAACTCGTGAAAATCGTATTGCAGTCTAATTTGGTGAAGGGCACATACCGTCAACATCACAGCGATATTGACCAGCAAGTTGTATTGACCAAATGCAGGCTGATTTCGAAAGAGGGAAACTTTATTCCATTCTTCCAAGATTGACAACTGCTCTGTTTACAGCGAGAGATGGTTTATTTTCTTCTGTGTACTTTTCTTTCTGAGTGCATGTCCAGTGTGAAGATGTTTTCTCATTGAAATTAGCGTTGCTCCTGTTAGCATTCAATTGGCTTTTATTCCATTGTATTTCTGTATAAATTATGCACATTTTGAGAGTTGGAATCTCACTCTATCTGAAGACCAGATGCATATTATGACTAACTATACCAGGATATTAATACGGAAAATCTACATACTAGGAATTCTAGACTTCTGAGTAGGTGATGCAATATGTGTATGCTACAATACTTCTACTGTTCTAGCCGGATAATGATTTGTGTTTATTGGAAATTGTATATAAAACCGGGGTGAAATGCTGAAATACAACATCAAGTTTAAGAAAACATTAAAGATCTCTAGGTTATATTTTTATCTTTCTATATACTGAGAGAAAGAGATAGAGAAAGAGAGAGAGAGAGAAAGAAAGAAAGAGAGAGAGATAGAGATCTCAGCTTCTGTATCATTCGGAGGTCAACTTCAAAAGAGCATTTGTAATAAATAATGTCGTTGATAATTGGCTAACAAGATTAGGCCTGGTAAGTTCATTGAAAAATAATCGGAGCTTTGTGATTAAAATGGCCGAGCATTGAGTGGGTAAATCCCTATGCACTGATATCATGGGTGTGTAACCTCTTCACCTGTAGATTACATTGTAGTTGTACAGCATGGCAGCAGACAAGGCTGTGTACTTACACCCATCGTATTTATGTAAACGTCAGAAGCCTTAGTACCTCATCATTAGCTTGGCTAGGACTGATATCATAGCCAAGAAATCTGCATAATTGTGGTTCCCATGGTTACCTTATTAACATAAATTCCATGATGTCTATATTAAATCAAATTAAATGTGAACAAATTGTTTGTTAATTCACCCCACACATCCCACACACAACCAAAATAAAGCAATAAAATAACAACAGCGATTTACTCTAGTAATTCATTTTCAATGTTGAAATACCTTCTTGTTTTTATTTTAATTTTAATTTATATTTAATATCAATAGTCTTAAATTCTGAAAGGAAATAGCTTTTTATCGTAATAGAAAGTGTTGTATTATGCATTAACCCTCAATGATTTGCTCAATACACTGTTGAGTATTAACCGTTGTCTCTAATTAGCATCGCTTCATAAAATAATGACGTGTGACAACGGAATAAATGATAAGCAAACACGCATGTAAATTTATCTTTGATGACTATCTGCGGCTTATCTATGCCTAATGTACCACTCAAGGGCTGTTTGTGAATATGACCCCGTATTCCACTAAACACTGTAGACCATTCTGGTGTTGACCAATAGAATCCTGAATATATTGGATATCCCATAGGGGCTGCACAGTCTCCCGACTATATTCTGCCATTAGTGCCAAGAGAAGTGGTAAGCTCCAAGTTTAATCTTGCTGGAGTTGCAACGAACCAAATGCAAAACTGAAGCAATTTTCCCCAGAATGTTCCCTTCAAGTCGACAAGACGTTTCTGTCAATTTGCAGCACGGGCAGTTTGGCAGCAACATTCTCTTATAGGAATGCCATCACAATCGGCATATTGATTGCCCAATGAGCTATAGAGGTTAATTTCTCCTGTGAGCTGCTCATTCTGATATATATATACAGCCCAACCCAACGCAGGAACTTTTGTAGTTTGTCAGGAATCGGGGGAAAACCGTGGGTAAGGTCACAACGAGAGGTGAAATTGTGGGAAATTGCTGTTGGACTCGCTTGTGATGTCTGAGACTAATTTGGCAACACATTGATTATTGCGTCCAGCCAGGATGAGCTCTGTATATGTTTGTCAATGATGTATGTGAAGAAGTGGAATAGGACAAGAGCATTACTCAGTGTAAGTGAGATAGTCTTGTTTCGTGTGTCACAGCTATGTTTTCAGACTTGGGTGCACTGGCAGTGCTTGAGCGTATTGCATGGAAACCGAAGATTCTGGAACGTACCTGTTATTTGACTTTTCTATTTGTTATAAGTCACTTATGGAATTTATTTCTCGCATATTATGTGAATATTTTCTTCGAGTGTATACACAAGTGAATATTTTGTCTGCTGGATCCTTTCTAGTGGATCCTTTCTTTTCTAATGGATCTTTTCTTCTTTGGTGGATCATCTACTTGATTGTCCTTTCTTCACGCACAGCTCCTTTTGTGAAATGGATCGTCTTTGCTCTGTTGTGTTCAATCTTCTCTAGCAGACGCTTTTTCCACGAGTGGATCCTATTTTCTGAGTGGTATCATCATTTTCTTTGATAGATCATGTATTGTGCAAGTAGCAGCAGCAACAGCAGCAGCAACAGCAGTAGTAGTACAGTGTCCCCTCGATATAAGGCTGTTCGATACAGAGCGGATTCGGATATAAGGCTGGATGTCAGATGTGGATTACATTTCTATTTTTGTTATTTACTTGTACTATCCTATAAGGCTGGTACTATAATGCTGGGGGTATGTCATGGACCCCAAATTCAGCATTATATGGAGGGGACACTGTATATTTCTTTTAAATTTTTAAGAACATATATTTCTTTTTAATAAAGTTTTAAATATATTTCTTTTAAATGTTGCTTGTAGATATATATTTCTTTTAAATAATGTATTGTAATATATTTCTTTTAATCATTTTAGATATTAATTAAAAATTACTGTGATAGCTAATAACAAATGAAACATGGTCAGAAATGTGCTACCTGTTCAATTTTTTAGTGCATGTATTAATATACCATCATAATAATATCAACCATGCTGTTATGTTTTGACGACAATGCTTTGTGGATCTTACCATATCACATGGTTGCTGTAGGCTCTCTTCCCAACTAAAAGCAGGCTGTTGAGTTACTATGTGATAACATTGGGACATGCCTACTATACTCTCACCAGCTATCTACCTCTTGATCAATCAGATTTGAATATTATAATTGAAAATTGGAACGAAATTATCAGGTAGGGTTCACTTTAAACAGGGTACAGATATCACCCTAGGCTGTATGACAATTGACAACTACAGAAAATTGATGGTTTTCCTCCTCTTCTATTAATTAACTTGTGTAGATGTACAGTCAATTTTAACAATTTCTTTTGAAGAATTTATCGAAATTGCTAGTATCCTTTTGATCAAGGCCACCTTCAAATGAAAGATACACATATTTACCCAAAGGCATTGTTTCAATTGGTCAATTTGAACGATTGGCTTATGGGCATATGAAATACATTGTAGAAACTTTTAAGTGTGTGAATATTTCACATTAAGTGTGGAAATGCTTATGTTGTACAAATAAAATTATTGTAGCGCGACCAGGACATTGGCTATTGTGTTGGATCTTGCTTGATCTGTATAATTGCTGAAATTGCTCAGATTGAGGCGAATTGAAATATCTAAAAGTACACAGGTAATTTGTAAATATTTTCAGCATTACAGGTAGTTGATTAATTATGTAATTATCAGTAGAATTATGAACTAAAGCAGCAAAGAAACCTGTTTCCAGCTGTGTTATTTTCACAAATATCTTTTCATATTTACTAATTTATCTTCATGCTTATGTCATCAAGTGTGGGTGAAATAGTCATTCAGTCGATCATATTTACATATTTTTGTAAAAAATTTAAATAAAAAATTAAGTCTATATGTATTGAATTCATTTTATATTTAGTATTATTATATATTTTAATACTATTGCACCTATTTAAGTCAGCCCATAGCTAGCAAAGTAAACAATAAAATACTTCTTTCACTTTTTTGTTAACATATTTTCATGACTTGCGTTTAAACTTGTCTAAAAAAACAGGCATTATAGAAACACTTTTGAAATTTGCTGTAAGATTACATTAATTGTTATAAGTTAATTACAAGCACAGCTTGTACTGGTTATCTTGATTGTACTAGTAAATATAGACACTTGAGTTAATCCATTCCTGACTAACGTTATTCTATTGTCTTATCAGCAGGAAAAATAGACCATTAGTAAAATACAGTGTGATTTTCTTTAACATTATGGAAATGTTTAGAGATTTCCACTATTCTGGGGATGTAAACTTCACTGTTATAACCTTCTAGCCTGATTAAGGAACTAAGCAACATTTTTACAAAACATGACATTTTTGCTAGCTTTCACAATGCCTATAGGTTCAACAATAAATTAAATATATTTGTTTATATTTTTTTGGTAATGGGGTTTAGAGTCGCTTTCTAGAATCTTTCACTAACATCACGACTTGTCAGTTTAGAATGAAATAGAATGGACTATTGTAGTGTTATAATGGCATTGTAATTTCAATCTATGAATAACTTTTTTTAATTCTCATCACATTATCTTTATTATTCTGCTGTTTGTAGAACTCAGAAATTATGCAATTTTTGCTGGCCATGTATGTGATGAAAATGTACATGTGTGTATTTTTGTAATAATCTAATCTATGCGTTGTTTATGTATCAAATTATCGATGATAAAAATAACGAAGTGTTTGTGGCGTGTTTATTTTATTAAATTCTTTGTTTCCTCGTGACCGTGTTGAACAGCCCTGTGCTAAATCCTTATATCTTGTAGATAACACTTGAGATTCTGTAATCGGTCAATGCAGAATAATCTCACGGGGCATGTAAACATTGACATTAACCCCTTTACTGCTACAACATCCCAGATATGTGTTGTAACCAGCACCGCTTACACCATAGGTCCGTGCAGGTCTCTGTCGGACAACCATCTTGCTGTCGCAACAATACCGGGGTTAATTTCCGCATGGTAGATCGCAGCAGCAGTGAGAAGGTTTATAGTACACATAGTGACAGCAGTGACAGTGGTAGCTCCATCAATGTCACCCCGACACCCTACTACACCCCCCCCCCCCACCTTCACCCCATCACAGGCTCTATTATAGTCAATATACAGATACATCCTCTCCCCTTGTCTTTCCATTTAATGTCTTAAGACACATACCCATAGTCCTACCACTATAGTCCATAGATACATCCCTGCCACACCTCGCCACCTCCACCTCCACACCACACTACCTCCATTATAGTCTACAGAAACATCCCCCCACCCCATTATGGTCTCTTCCATTCAATCATGCATTGTATTGTTGGTAGGAAGTCGGTTTAGCCTATTGTTCCTTCCAGGGGAAGTCGGAATTAGCTTTGTGAGAGGCTTAGGCAAACTTATATCAGGGCTTGCCCTGGGGGGTGGTTTGCGGTCCCGAGGGTGAGGCAGTTAACAGTGAAAGGGTGAAGACCATCGGCAGCTAGTTCAGAGAGGAAGGGAACTTTGAAGATGGCTCTCAACGCTACTTATCTGCTAAATGTGACAAAATAATTCATGTAATTTCATTAAGAGGTGCGCCCATGTTTTGGGGGATTACGATACTTCTGAGGCGACAGGATTGTGGAACCCTGGTGAAATAAATTGTCGCAGTTGCAATGGAAGCTAATTTGTTTTGTTTGTTGCGTCATTGCTCAATGGAGATTGTTACACTGTAGATAGAGCAGCTGAATAACTGAAAATAATTGGGGTTTCCGTGTGTAATATAGTGCATTGTGGACTTAGGTTGAGGAGACCAATACATGAATGAGCATAGCATAATATTGGCGTAAAGCGTACGATTCTATCCAAGCTCTGCAAGATTATCTTTGATCTTGAATTGATTGTGTAAGTCTCCATCATCTAGCAATATAAAGGTGTATATGTTACATCCATGGATTTTAATAAATTTCTGTTAATTACTAACTTAATTTTGTATTTTACTTCCACCTTTCAGGATCTAGATATATTTCAGTTACAAAGATCAAAATTAACTTTTAGACTTACTAGTCTGAATAGTGATAGAATGAATTTCTACTAGTCTGCTGTATAATTGAATAAGTTGATTAAGTTGATTAAGAATATTAGCAGCATCCATAACAAATGATGATGGAAAGCAATGCATGTGGTAAGTCTTTCAACACATACGTGGTACTACCAGAGCTTTCTTAATTTTAAAAAAAATATACTTTACACAAATGCAACATATGATGAAAATAAGTTATTACCGGTAATCAACATATAGGCCTACTTATGATGTTTGGATTTGCCTAGCCTATATCAGTAACAGAATATAATTTTATTATCATAGAATCAAATGTAGGGTCATCAAGAAAATAAATAACTGTACAATAAAGGTTTACAAAGTAAGGATATGTGAATATTTGAAAGAATATTGTTGGAATTAATTGACATTAATTAATTACACTTTTATAAAGTTTGATATTTAATTTGGAGCTCGAGTAAAGTGTAATCACAAGATATAAGACTCATTGACTTAGAGATTGATGGACATTTACGCTTCCTGATAGAAGAAGCAAATAACAAATAATAATAAAAGATCGTTTTGACATTCTGTGTTTGGCCAGCATCGAGTTATCTCCCCGTATGCGCGAGATGATGCGCACTCATAACAAAATGGCTGCCTCCATCATCGTACGGAATATGAAGACGTCCGGGTTCCCAGTATTTCAATGTCATTAAATTGAATGGAACCAT
>JAULBP010145820.1:0-27217 GCA_032355345.1 Lepetodrilus pustulosus | reverse complement strand
CACGCTATCGCATAGATATACGACATCCTGCTGAAACACGCTATCGCATAGATATACGACATCCTGCTGAAACACGCCAGAATACTGCCAAAACAAGCTTACTCCATATGCAAGGCTAGTAAACATTATCTTGATATTTTGGTGACAAATGTTGGTGTAAGTTATTAAATCAACCAACACTTGACTGCAAGTGTTAAGGAGAAAACAATATGTGATTTGACTGGCGGAATGACAGTTTATGGGACAGGTTGGATATAGTTAGCGTGGCCAGTACATTGTACGTGCACTACCGAGGCCAGGAGGTCGCAGGTCACCAGATATGGCCGGCATTCCAAACAAACATACTACTAAAACCACGGCCCAAAAAAAATAAACTGGACAGTTTCCAGAGACTTTATATTTAACAGAGATAAAATTGAATGATATTTGCTGTACACTGCACTTTCCACTGTAACAGTTTGACAGGCAGTTCCACAATACCTTAGGCTCAATCTCATTGCACCTACATTATTATAATTGACAACGAGATGATGAAATCAGGCTTTCTGGCAGAAAGTAGAGAAAGTTCTATATTTATCATATCATTACCAACATTATGACTTATTTATCATTTACGAACAATATGGTATATGTAGCCATGGCAACCGATCCATTGTAATTGAGCTGGTCATCAGGCCACAATATATTCTGGTAAGCTATAGAGCGTAGTCTATACTACATAGGACATCAAGTCTACTAAACGGATTGCTATTAGGATAGCAAGACAGGACAATTAGGCTGGTGTCATGCCACGCAATCAGTGTACACAGAAATTACTTAATATGTTCGTCCTACCAGTCGAAACTCAGCCAGATTGAAATGTCACCTAAACCCGCTCTCAGAAACATCATAATGGATGTTTTTATAATAAATTCTTCCATGGATTTATTCCTTTGTGGGTACTTCTGGATGAAGGTCAAATAGGTGGGTTGCCGGGCAATGTAGTGCAATCTTGGGCCCCGGGCTATGGTCAGATTTAAACCACAGTTACAGCTTTAGACCACAGAGACCCTGGTTATGCAAGATGCGAGTTTGTTTTGGCCCCGAGATGGGTTTGTTTGGCCCCTTAGGATGGTGCAGCTCTGGAACCTCTGTTTATTAAAAGGATTGTTCGCATTGTATGCCGGTTGTATGACCAAACTCCTCACAACCCCTAGCTGGTTGTGGACCCCCCAGATTAGATTAACATCAATCGACTACATGCCGAAGAACAAAGGAACTAAGCCTTCTGTAAAATATCAAACATCTATTTCAGCAGAATCGCAGTAAATTGAAAATCCATTAATTTTATTCCTGTGTTGATCTTATTTCCAACAGATGATCAAATTTCTATTTGTAAAATCTGTGTTATACTGCTATGGCCAAACATTCCATTTGTTTGGTCATGTGGAATACATTTAGTGTCCTTGGGGTATATAAGATAATGCCACACTCTATTATTCAACAATTTGTCAACATAGTTACATTTCATAGGCCAACTAGCAACACATTATGAACAATGTTGCAACTAATAGCTGATAAATATAGTTTCAAACAATGAAATGTTGAAACATTGTTCAATATTATAAGTCATCATGTAACTACATGTGACTACAATTGTGAACATTGTTACAATATATGCTTGATATCATGCTTAATAGTTTCCTATTCCACTCACATTTCCTAGCATAATAAACAATATGATAAATGTCATGGTCAACTCATTTCTATAAGGTCAAATCAACACTAGATCTCATGGTGTAGGATCATCAGTTCTCTGTATTAGCTTTATACAATATGAATTTGGTGTTTGAGTCACTTATGCATTTATGTAACTGCCAGATAAAGTTCAGCAATAAATAAATTTACAGCCCATTTAAAAAAAAAAAAGATAAATGTGTGGTATTGTTTCAATATTTCTGAAAATCATACTCAAACATATGTAAATAGAGTAACAATAGTCAGCTAATTAGATTCTTAAAGAAAATAATTAAATATTTTTGACTTTCAGAATTTCAACTGCTGTCATGCTTGAGATGACTTTAATAAATATTTTTATTCTACTTATCATTTATTTCTATCTGTATTACTAGAACTGTTCTAGAATGTTGAAATTTTCCTACGAATTTGCCAGAACTAACACTTCATTTAGATAAACATTTAAAGGCATACAATCACGGTTGATTGACCTAGATAATGACCAAACGAAGGATGAAGAACTAAGATTGTTTAGGTTGTTGAAATTGAATTTTGTCTACCGTACAGCGGTAGAAAGGTTTTTGCAAGTACAAACATGATTATATGTATGTCAAGTGAATATACTTTGTAGCTAAGAACTAGTCAAAAACGGCCATACATATCTGTGATTGTATGCCTTTAACGGTATGCAAATTATTCAGTACAAACATTTGAAAGATAATTATCCGATTTACAAGGACTTTTATGGTAGAGGTAACCTGGTTTAAAAATTATTATCAAAATAAATATTACATGCAATGCGATACTTCAACCTTATACAATTTCCAGAAAGATTGTAGTTTGGAGAAGGTTGGTAGAGGATAACAAAGCAAGACGAATAACTAGCACTATGTACGAATAACTAGCACTATGTAGAATAACTAGCACTATGTACGAATGTGCCCAAACACCGAGCTGTTATTATGTACATGGCACCTGACCCTAGGAAACACAGCATTAATTAACCATGCAATTATTTGTGTCAAACCTGTAGATAATTAGCGAGGCTAATGAAGAGTTTGCTCTAAGTATGTAAATCACACTAGGTGGCAGCACTGAATGAACAGTGTCACAATGGCTGCCGAGTGCTGATAGGGTACTCAGGAGTGTGATGATAGAGTACTCAGTACCCATAACGTACTGAACAGTGCTCTTAGGTTACTCAAAGAATGCCAGTAGAGTATTTGGAGAGTGCCGATTGGCTATTTAGATTTAATATTATTTGCCATTTTAACACTATGCCAATTTGAAATCTAGTTTTAAAGTGATTGTATGCATTTCCTACTTAATATGCACAAAACACACGAGTGAAATTGCACCACAAAAACTAGAACTTTTACAAGTTTAACTTGAAAATAAGGTCCACTCACCAACTACTATCAAGCTATAGTTGATATTAATATGTCCGAATCCGTTCGTCGCTTTGCACAGATACGTTCCTGCATCGTCCATCTGAACTTCACGAATCCGCAGTTGACCTTCAGGCGTGACCTTGAAGCGCTCCTCGCCGTTCGGGATGCTGCGGCCATCTTTCTTCCACTGCGTGAGTGGTGGTGGGTCAGCCTCGGCCGGACAGTCCAGCCGCGTGTTCTTCCCGAGTTTCGCGATGTGCCGCTGGTGGAGGCTGCCCGCGATCTTGGGTGGGCCTGAAATGAAACAACATTTATTATTTAATAGGTCTAGTTGTTTTACATGTACTATGTAATAATTAAATTTTAAATGTTTATGGTATTTTTAATTCCAAAGGAATTGGTTATGGTTATAATGGTATTTTTAATTCCAAAGGAATTGGAACAGATTATTGCAGTAAATCGTTAATGGAGAATAAAAGGAATGGAATTAATAGTATTGTCACTGATATAATTATTAGAGGTAAATTATTTCTATGTTTTAAACTCAAAATGACCAAGACAAAAATTTAATTTTAGCTTAAAGCTGTCAATGTAAAATATTAACAAATCTAGAAAAAGCAAGCCTGTTACAAAGTTTAAAACATTTTAATAACTCCATGCATTTCAATTTTGAAAGTTTCAACTGGCTTGAACTTGGCGGGTGCTGATGATACAAGGCGGTGAACACCGGCAGAGATACAGGAGTGTATTCACTGGGGGCAGCCAAGCAGAGCGACCCTGCACAGCGCAGAACAGCAGAGACTGGAGATAATCTCCTGGTAGTATCTCGGGCCATCTCCTACATTATTCTCTAACACCTATGTTCACACACCGAGACTAAAACTTGCCCGACTATCCGAAGGATGATATGATCACACAGATCATGTGACTCACAAATTGTGCAGGAAACACATTCATCAGATCTGTGAAGGACAACCCTATGTCATGCTAACACATTCATCTAACAAATTGGTCCAAATTATTTAGTAATGCTTCCTTCCACTGTTATGAATATTTGTTGTGTTAGACAAACAGTGCTATGACATATGGCATTTACAATATGTCACGAGGCATTGTGACAAGCTTGCATGTGGACAGACATAAAAGAATGCCACATTCCCTGCACGCATGGCAAGACATGGCAAGACGTTGACAAAAACTCCAATATTATATTTCAGTGCGTTTTTTCAAATCAGCTTCGCAATAGGTGCCAACTCAGCTCATAAATTGTGGTTAGGGATTAAAGCTATTATTTTGATTTTTCCATCGTCTCATCTCCTCTTCGGGTCATATGTAACATATGCCGTTTACGCCATGCACGATGCACACAGGGCAGCAAGGTACAGCACCTAAGGGTAACCTCCCGTCACAAGACTACAGCATGCATTCAAAAGAAATCTGGCAACTTACATTAAAGATATAGTCTTCCTAATCCATTCCCACAGGGCCCCTACTCTGTTTACTTACCATAACATAAAGCCAGAGAATAAAGGGTAATTATTTTCTTTGAAAATAGATATTACAAGTCTAAGATAATCATCCAAAAATCCATTTTTCTTTGAAATCCAACTGAAAGACAACGTCTACCTATTCATTCGGCTGAAAGGCAACAAATTGAGAAGTATCTCTCTATCCAAACACAGACAACCTGCTGAAAGGTATCTGTTAGTGTCAGAATATATTTAGTTTCATGAAGGCGAAAATACCCAGCATTACATACTTATTGATTTTCGTATTGTCAGCGATAAGATCTGGTACAATACTATGACCTAGCCAGGAACTTGTTTCATCACTACAACCAATCATCAATATTTCATTTCACTTCCATAATATATCAATGAATAGACATGATGTACCACATTGTTTAATTATAGCAAAATTGTTCCTTTCAACCAATCATATTTTCTACAGAAACATATTTTGATATCTTAATAATATTTGAATAAATCCAAAATAATTAATGCCCATCTAGATTAACATAATATATTTAATTATTTGTATTTCTAGGTTAGGCGAAAATATTTCAATATACTATACAATAAAAGTTTTCTATTTAAAAGATAATAGCCATAAAATATACTTGGTACAAAACAGAACAAATAAAAAAAAAACAGGTAGAGAAATAGACACTATTTGAAAGGAAGTGATAATCTTTACAAATAGAACAATAGCACATTTTACTTTTCCAGCAGATAGCAAAATAACTGGAGTAATAGTCGTGAAAGGAATTAATAGACTTATTAATGTTTACCTAATGCCTCTGATGTGGCACATCACTCAGAAAACAGTTAGTTATTCTCAGGAACAGCCAGTGAAATCTTCAAAGGTTGTAGATGCCATGATGGTTAGTTAACCCTGTCATGATCGTTAGTTAACCCTGTAAGCTACAAGAGGCCAGTGATGCACTTGGCATTTCCAAGTATCGCCACAAAGTATTTTATCTTGCGCAATGTTATTTATGTAAAGGTTGTTCAATTGTGTTATCACGCCTGTATTTCCCTGGAACAGAGTTATCTGTGGCTGGGCGCTATACGAGGGTCTTGTTTGTCTGCGTGTCTCGGTGTACAGAGAGCCAGACAGGTAACAGGAACAGATAACTACGTAATCCAGATAAAACGACACCGCGTAAATTGCAAACAGCTCCCTCTTACATTGACCTATGAACTCGGAGGGTCTAACCTTCCCATCATTCTTACTCACAGCATTTAAACCCGAGACGATTGATACGTAATTACAGACTACGATACCTGATAAACTGTCAGATGAAATTGCGAAAAGGTTTTGAATGTGATCTCTGAGCTACAAATCATAAATATCCACATTGGCGTATCTATAAATATATTATTAATAGTGTACAGAGATTGGTATATTTATTAGTGGTGACTGTGTAGGCCAATAGGTGGCTATTTAAGGTGCTATAGAAACCCTGTTTAATCTTGTTGCTACATATAACATTAAAAGTGTTCTTTCTCTAGGAAAACTTTAAAAAGTTACGAAAATTAATGAACACGAAATAAAAATAAAAAGCAAAAGCGAATTGTTGCTTGACGTCACTAAGGTGCCTAAGGTTTCCTAGATTTACTTGTATTATTTAACAACTGATATACCGGAGATGTCGTGGATGATCCACTGAGAACATCCCTTCCTTCCCTGGTGTGTAAGCTTGCCTTGTGTGTAAGACGCGGTGTATACAGTTCACATTGCACACCACTCGCTAGCAGAGAAACACCACATCTGGGAGTGCTCACAAGCCAGTTACTAACTCGCCAACGAAGAGGGGGGACATGTGTAAAACCTTACCTCCTCCGACAAGAAAACAAAGCAATCCCCATGTTGTCTTCCGTCCATGTCTGATTTCAATTACTTCGTACAATAGCCAGAGCGAGGCAGACCGAGGAATCTAATTCACTTTCACTGCGTTACACCCAAATATTACTTTCTAACCATACGCCCAATTCTTTGCAAGTTTTAAACTCTCAGTAACCTATGGTTAACACCGACTTAGTAGATCAAACATACTCAATCTGTTGATGCTATCTGCAAATAATGAAAAAGACAAGTTTTTGTATGGATAATTTCCTCCTGATAATTTCCTCTCAATGAAAGATACTCTCTAAAAATTAATTTTTCGCATTTGTGTGTAACAAGGTGATAAACGCCTGGCAATTAGCAAACAATCTGGCCACGTTGGTAGAGCTGCCCTTGTGTTCCCCCATCTGTCTGTAAATAAGCTGATGTGCAGACTGACATATGGACGGACACACAACCCGACAGACGGACTAGAAACAACAGATCCCTGTTACCCCACTGCTCCAGTTGCGAACACAACCCACCATATGCCGCCAGCCAAAAACACAGCGAAAATGTCGACTGGAAAACCTTGCCAGTGTTTTTGTTATGTCAAGAGTCATATACCTACCACCAATATCATGGATATGTATCTATAGTGTTATCTGTCCTGCTGCGCAGGGAGGATGTGACTAACCTAGACCAACCTAGAACTGGAACAGTCAATTTCTGTTCATTCTTGGACCCAATAGAAATGGGGATGAATTTCCCTCTGGATCAGAACAGCTATCTAGGAGAAGTTAATCTCTGGAACATTGTCAATGGGGGGCGAGTGTGAGAACAAACCAACTGGTTGTCAAGGAGACTAATGCCAGCTTGTTCCAGTATGAAACTTGGTAGTTTTCTTGTATGTGACTTCAACCTTGACCTTGGTCTTGATGGCGAGAAACAGATGAATGAAACAATGTTAAGCTGAAACATTTGTAGCTGTGGTTACGGAATTGGTGGTGGAGGTGAACATCCAGTGGCATGTCACATGACTGTCATACCAATCTCCACACAACTATTTACAGCAGTTCCTGACTCATCTTGAAACCTTCTTTTCTTTCTAAAAGTAAACATAGCCTCTTCTTCGTAATAGTCTTCATAACCCATGTCAGCCAAATCTGTTTTCTTTACCTCCAGACAGCTGTCTCTTCTCTTCTCCAGAAGGTCTTTGGGAAAGTTAAAAAACTTTTAAAATCACAGCATCCACTTTTCTGAGTTGAAATGGGAGTCCCTGTTTCCAGTATTTTTGTCAGGCTGTTCTGTTTCAAGTATTCCAATTGAGTTTTGTTTTCAGCTAAGAATTCCCTCTGTCCTCCATTATGACTGTTACGCGTGGATGCAATTCATTGCTCATGTACGCGGATAGGTAATTGTACCTGGATGATGCGGTAGTTGTCTGTCCTTCCTTCAAGGCTGCACTACAGTTCTCATCTTGATAAGACCAGCCATACATTTAATAGAGCCAGTTATATGCAGTATGCACCCTGTACTCCTATCCAAAATATCCCTAGATCAGTGTTACAACAAGTCAAGATTGCTGGAGAGGATACAGCACTTCAGCGGTTCATTCCATATAAATATAATACCACTCAATACATAATTCATATTTAAACTATTTACTTTCACTATTGACTTAGTCTATATGGTTGATTATTATTTCAAATGATTTATTAATTTAACTTAATGAGATTAATTTTGACAATTATTTATTTCAACTTTTTCATAATTGTCTGATTAATTACTTTCCTATCATTAAACTGTTAAAATGTGGTTAGTGCCTCTGTTTCATTGTTATCAGTGCATCTTGTATTTGATATGTTCTGAATATGGGAGTAGAAGCCCTACAACATCTGGTTGTTTCAGTAACTTCATCGCACTGACCGAAATAATTGACACTCCATGGCAGTGACCTAATCATCACTTTTCCATTTTACTAATTGGACCGATTCCTCATAAAATCTGGTGTCCCGCTAATTTAATCCTCCACAGTAAATAAGAGCCTGAAGTCAGTCTTCAGGGAAGCAGCAGCTACTCCGCTGGGTTAGCGACCATCTTGTGTCCAGTAATGGATGATTAATAGGTGTGTGGACAGCATCATCCGATGACAGCTATGTGAACAGAACTATTAATCATTGGCCAGCACTGGTCACTCTCGGCTACAATAAGCCACAATGGCAGATACTAGCTTCCCAAGCACTACATCAATGACTACTTGAATTGGAAATGTCATATCAAGTGTCCTTCATAAATAATTTAAATTAGGTCACTCTGAAGAAATGACACCTGATGTATTTAGAGCTAAATGTGACCTGTACATAGAGAGATACTGCTTGCCGTACTGCTAATCATCACTATCGATCCACTCTTAGCTGATAACATTTATGGTATTTTCACACGACCTTTGCTGACTATAGATAGGATATGATAGTAGCTGTGTGCGATAATAACAATATGATCCGTTCTCACGAATACTCCTGCATGTCAATGGACAAGTTGTGTGGATGATAACGCCTGAAGTGTCAGTCAATAGATTATCAATGAAATCGTGATAATTACTTAATTAGTTTATTAGATGGACCTAGCAATCGTATAATTTCACTTATTATTGTTTGAACTGGTCATGCATAGGTACACTAACCATGGATTTGATTAACGGGGTAATTAAAAATAGAAACCAATTATCACTTTCAATGCACTGCAAATTGCAATGTCGATATTTAGAAATGCTGGATAAGCATATAAAGGGTTAAGCTTCTCAGTTTTCTAATGGATGAAATGAGAACACCTGAAGTACATATAGTTTCCATATTGTGAAATACTCGTGACAACCGGAACATTTTCAAATTACTATGGTGTTGCCATGGTTACTTGCCAATATGGCTTCTAACTTGCTCTCCCTCCATGCACAAAATTTACAGGTTGAAATAGTTAATTTATTATAAAGAAGGCAAATAATTAGGCTCATAATTATTAAAGACATATTATTTTCATGGACATATTTGTGACCCCAAAAAAAATAATAATACAACATTAAAAGAATATTGGATCAACAAGTCAGATATTTGATCATTTGCCAATGTACCGGTCTGATAGATTTAGGTTAATTATCTGTAACGAGCTGTGGTAAGGTCAGGACCGGTACTGAGCTAATCGCAGTCTACGGTGTGGTATGGTGTGTTGTGGTATGGTGTGTGTTGTGGTACAGTATGGTGTGTGTTGTGGTACCATATAGTGTGTGTTGCGGTATGGTGTGTATGGTGTGACCACATGTTCAGTCAGATCTATAGGTAAGTGTATGGGACACCAAACATGTCCCTCCACCAAACCGCAAACACCATCTCTCCGTCACCTTCAACTTCAAAGTTGTCATAGATTGACCGAATCGTGGAAATACCTGCGTGTTTCACTGTCTCTGTCCTCCCCCTTCACAAACAACGCTCGGTCAACGATGACGCGATTAGACTCCAGGCCTTTCTGTCACGGACACTGAGAGAGACCGTAACCTCGCAACGTGCAGACAAACACCCCAGTCTCAGGATGGATGTCTGTGTCACTGGTTAAAATTAACGTGAATTTCTAATAGAAGCTCTGTCAATGGTTTAAGCTTGTGGAGAATGCACAAAACTTAAGGTCCCTAAAATAACAAAGCGGGATATCTAACCGCTGAATGTAATGTGGTGTGGTGTGTGTAGTGTGGTGTAGTGTATAGTGCTTAGTGCCATTCCTTCTTTGTGGATTGCATTAACACCCGTAAGGTTAAATTAAAATATTTACTTTACTATTACTTAACGATTTAATTACATTTCACACTGGATGTAAGCCGGATGTAAGCCAGATGTAGTACATGTATATATAATATATTGTCGTTGTTGTGCTGTTAATAAAACACAATAAACCAGGTGACCTAACTAATGATTTTCCTTTTACAAATCTAAGTGAAATCACATGTGCTTATTTTAGTGCATAATAAGGTGAAAACTTCAAATAAATTAACAATTACAATTTAGATTTCTAACACAATTTTACAAATGTATATGATCCTGAGCAACAAGGGGTGATCAAGCACTGTTCCGCCCGAGCGATCAGGCGGTGTATGTTGGGATTTGGTCCATTGTCGCTGGCAGTGAACGCACCCCACGACCCTATCAGCCGAGCACAATGAGTTTGTGAAACTTGTATTAGCAGAACAATCTGCCGACATGCTACACCCATACGAAACTGCTGGACAGTCCATAAACCCATTGTCCTTCCCTAGACACTTTAATTCAGGTCAGAATTGCCTATCATCGCCTGACACAAGGTCAAGCATAAACTGTCCAATGACAAGTTTGATGAAGCGACGACTCCAGATGATTGAATCTAGAGGTACACAAATAGGCATCCTCGAAAACCCAAGCTATTGTGACTATAGGGGCTTCTTCGTGGAAGGGTGAGGCGTTGTTGTGGGGGGAGGAAAGGGGGATGACTTGGGGGTGGCGGAGGATGTGACTGGAGGGTGGTGTGTAATAACACCTGCATGGTTAGAAAGGAGGTAAATTCATTACAATCAAACACGGGAGAGCAATGGATGCTGGACACAGAGAACCAAGATATAAAATACACAGCGTGCAATCAGTCAGATCTAACCTGAGTGTAATTAGTAATTAAGTTAAACAATAGAAACTTGATTGTTCTCCCCAAAATAGCAACACCCAACACTAGAGATTGTCCTATAGGTATCACAGAACACAGAAAGAACAGATAGCAGGAAAACCGGCCCCACTCGGGGAATCTTGACAAAATCACGAAGCGTAAAGCAAAACTGTAACCAGAACCCCACAGGAGAAATCCTGTCAGGGTACAGCAACGACCTGGTGGGCCTACACTGGGCTACAAGGGGCCTACAGGGACCGGGAACCTATGGGCTGGTCAATACCCTGTCAATAAATAAACACGACCTATAAATAGAACACCGCAATTTCTGAAAGTGCACAAGCCTCCTGGCCTTTCACAGAACATCTCTTGAGACAATAATATGTTCCGTTAAATTGGAATCACAAGTTGACGATTTTACAAATACGACCATGTTCCCATGCTCAGAGTTAATAAATACATTGTGTTGTTACGTAGCATCTGCAAGAGAATGCGCAATATACCAAAGAAGAATTAGCAATTATGTCAAAATGCCAAAACAAATACTTCACTTTTTATTGAAAGACTCCCAAAAATGTCTGCATTTAAATAACCATCAGTTTGAAATTGATTGCTCTGACTTGTAGTTTATTAACTGCTGAAATGGAACTCTCGTTCGCACATGCAGAGGTGAGAATGTTCAAACAGTATTTCGGAAGGTTCGTGTCGACTTCGCCCCGAATACCGGCGTCACCAGCCTGGTGACGGCACTGCTCAGAGATACAGGTATGTGGCTCAAATGGTATACATACTCTCTACTTAGTAATCACATACACTGAACTGAACACACTCAGATACCTACACAGTGAACCAAACACAGCACATTCCAAATATGCTCGGTAGCCTATCAAATATCTGCAAACCGCAAGAAAACTGTTTAAGTTTTAATATAATCTGTGTCCTACATCTCTGTGTTCAATGTAATCCTACCCACATCCATCTGAGCATGAAGAAAACAACATCTATAATGTATACATGCTTCCTGTCCTAGCCCATCCAGGCCTGCTGGTGATTAGTATGATTGGGGCGATTAGGCCAGCTGAACGAATGTCATGATTGGCAAAGATGAATGATGTTCTCTCGGCAAACATTGTCACATTGTGCTCATTCTGACATCATGAATGTGTCATCACTGTGAATGGCATGACAGGGAGTGATATGGCTACGGGGCGATATGACAGAGAGCAATATGACTGACATGACAGGGTGACATGTGAGGATAACACGACAGGAAGTGACATGACATCCATATCCTTTAATGC
The DNA here is from genome assembly GCA_032355345.1 of Lepetodrilus pustulosus. Classification (NCBI taxonomy): domain Eukaryota; kingdom Metazoa; phylum Mollusca; class Gastropoda; order Lepetellida; family Lepetodrilidae; genus Lepetodrilus; species Lepetodrilus pustulosus. The sequence continues at coordinate 14,802 of JAULBP010145820.1, read as the reverse complement.
GAAAGTAACCATTACACCACATAAAACATGTCTCCTATCTATTCTCGTGCCATTAAATGCACTATTACCACGATGTACTATTATTAAATTCATTATTTGCACTCTGATTAGATACCCTACACACTATTAGATATGCCCTATACACTATTAGATGCAGCAGATAACAGCTCAATGTCAATATTACATGTTCTATTTCTGAGACACTCCGCACTCCAGTCCTGTATCTCTTTAGAGTGTGGAGTGGATAACACAGCACAGCAGTTCCTACAACCTGGGTATCCTTTCACAAAGCGCTCTTATCCACTACGAGACTGGTAGCGCTCTCTTAGCAGTGTATTAGCTATCCGCAAAGCAAGAGCTACCAGTCTCTTAGTGGATAAGAGAGCTTCGTGAAAGGATACCCAGGAGCGTAACTGTCAGACAACCACATGGGCTGATATACACCGCTGTGTACGTCAACATCCACAGCAACATCCACAACAACATCCACGTAGCGGTCTGAGTGCCACCACTCTCCAGTCAGCTAACTTCACAAAGGTGTAACTCCATTGATTGCCCAGATAACAGCAGCCTGATACAATGAACTACTCAAATCTATCACCAACGCTTTCACCAGAATGCCAACACAAATATGTCAAACTTTGCCAATTGGTTATTTTTTCTGCTCATTTCCTCTTCCATTTCGCCTTTCCATAATTTACACTGGCACTCCTTTCCAGAGAACATTATTACATGACACATAATTTATCAAAACACATACCTATCAGGATACCTAATTTCCCAATACTATTACTTGTACTTGTAGTTACAAAATATCCCAACATTGTTACTTACAGATGCAAAATTTCCCAATGCACAATTTCCAAGCATTATTACTTACAGAAGTACAATTTCCATTTCTGACAATGCTACTCAATGCTACTTACACAAATGCAATTTCCCCAATATTGTTACTTTACAGATACTAATTTACTTCACATTGTAATCCACAAATTATATTATTACCAAACATTGCTACTCTTGTGACTTACATGCATAAATCAATAATAAAAATCAACAACCATTGCCATATTTCACGATTGGCTAAGCCCACATAATAAGCAAGAAATTGTTATTGTAATTTCAAGAGTAATCTGATTAGCTGTGAATACACGACTTTTGCTGCACATATGAATGGAGCACATTAAATCTGGCCATAAAATACCTCATAAAGACAGACCTCCCTACACCGATGTTAAATCATCTGGAAATTATGGCGATATAAATTCTCCATGTATGGTTGCGGTCGGCTGGGCACGGTCACGTGCACACATTCCCCTCCACGTCGAGGGGGCGTGGTTATGATGCAACACTACTGATGTATTGATCCGATGGGAAATTGGAATGAAATGACAGCACACATCAAGGGTTCCCTGATTGCAGCAGAATGCCATCAACGTTCCTCTGTTACCTGTCTGACTGATGAAGCCATGGTCGTAGGAAGCCTTGAAGTTCTACAAGCAAACACCAGCAGCAGCAAACAGTTTTGTATTCAGCATGCAGGAGCATGCACCACTTTCATCCACACATTTAATCAGCAAATTATGTTCTCTAATCATTGGTGTAAATGATTGGGAGGCTTCGGAGATGACAATAAATAAAAAACGGGAAGAAATCTTTCACAATGCTCTGAACCATTACCTTATTACAAATGTTTCTTTGAAATAATGTCATTATCTGCACACACAAAAAAAACACCCAATTGATTAATAAAATAATTGCGATTTTTTGATAATTGGATATAAATCAGGCTTTTCCTATAAATGAGCTGGTATATTGGAGACTTCACATGCATATCCTAGGAGGAAGACCTGAGACAACCACACCAATCTAGGGTCCAGTGTTCTACCTTACATATTCACATGCTTAAACCAAGATGGCTCCTAATAGCTACAGGATCAATTAGAAGCAACAGGTCGACTTTCTCATAGAAAACAGCACACATGCTATTCCCGCTCGGGGAATAATCAGATAATGATGAAATGTTACCAATAACTACAAATATGTTTGCTTGGGAATGTCAACATATTATAAACCAGTCAGCTCGGTCTAACAATATGAATTATTAATAATCTGTCAGAACCAAACAAAAACAAAAAAATGATGCGTCTAATCACTAACTGTAAGCTGGGCAACTAGTGTGAATCATTCCTAACTTGGACGTAATTTTTTTATGGTGGAAGGTGAACTTCTGGTGCTGTAACTTAGAATTTGAATAAAAACTTTGATTAAACCTGGTGGCTTTCCGTGAGGTGTCACAGCAAGCTTGCTTTCTCCAGTGGGCAAAGATGTTCACCTATTCACATTGTGGACACAGTTTGGCATCTAAACACCACATATTGGAGTGCCAGACAATAGCCTGCACACTCACGACACTAGTGTTGATACTCGCTAGATAAAATATTTTGAGAACATTTAATGAATTTTATTCCGAACTTGAACAAAGACTTCCTTTGCTGGAAAAACACGTAGAGCAACATTTTCTAAAAGACTCCGGGCAGTTTTAGTTTACTGATCAACAAGCTGGGTCAATAAACAATTGCCACAGAAACTGAAAGTAGAGGTACAGTTAAGCAATTGGCCAACTGTCTATAAGAGATAGAAAAAACAGCATGACAGGACCTATCTGTATGTAGTCTAGTAGTGACAGTAGATAGAACAAGGATTAGATTGCTGGGGTATCAATGCCAACAAATTAATAGACCACTGTATATACTAAATAAAAAATTATTTTATTTTGTGGATGGAAAATTTTCTTTTATTGACATAAAGATTATCAAGGTTTGTCATTGGCTTACAAATTATGGGTGAAAATTACACTCAAAATATAAATCATGTCGCAAATTACACCCAAAACAAATAATCATGAATAAAATTAGTCCTGCATGTTGTTTTTATTTACTGTTTATTTACTGTACAAGTTACAACACATTTTGCGAGTCAATTACTTGAAGAAATGGTTAAACGTGTAGATAACGATCGTCACTGCCAATACGCATGATACATGTACTGGGATATTCCTGTTGTTATATGATACAGGTGCAATTATTACACACTCAATAAAGACTATAAATAAACCATTGTGATGATACAAACATTTTTTTTAAATAATAATGAATAATACATACAATAATATCAGGTGATAATATCAATATTGAACTACCGGTATATGATATCAGTGGTCATATTGAACGATATCATCATATTGTGAAAAGGTTATATATAATAATGCAGCTGTTGACCTATGACCTGGTGATATTGCAATACACTAAAGTTGACTAGACTTCCCTGGTTGTTTTTATCACCATATCCCCAGGGATAATACAATTGAGCTACTTGGAATCAGATGTTTCATTTCCTTCAATTCACAATTTTGATAAACTAAAATTACAGGAAATGTAATCCAGCCATTGTTTGGTGCAGACAACATGCCAGTCAGTTAATAATAGATCCTATCTTTAGTATCAGTTACGTGACATCTGTAACTCTTTAATATCCTATTAGAAATTTAGTTGACATTTAGATAATTCAATACAAAGCTCATCTGTTTATACCAATACATATACATGTACATATATAAATATACAAAAAATCTACTGTGTAAGAAATTTTCGATAACGAAAAATGTTGATTTGCGTTACCATATCAGTGACTGACATTGTAGACAGACAACTTTCTCAGACAGATGAATATTTAGCAGCTCACTGTTGTCAACTCTCCATGTTTAGATATTTGTTGAATAATTAGAATAGCACAATTAACTATGGAAAATATATGCTGAGTGAAATTAATGCTCAAAGTTTGGGCTAAAGCTTGAAATTATTAACTTCACCAGGGAAACATTTTTAATAATCACAATATCTTGTGGGTTATTCTCTAAATATCATTTGTGAAACAATTGAAATTGATCGAGTTGTCTTCCTGCTAAACATGTACTGCAATAATTTACATATATTAAATTATGATATTATATATAATAACCAGGGAAAACTTAACTTTGGCACATGGATGTTAATAAATTATGGGTTCAATGAAATGACAAACAAATAAAACAGAAGCAGTCCTTTCTTCCATAATAATACCAGTAAAAGTGGTAAAAAAATTAGTTACCAGTAACAAAAGTTTCCCAGATACATGTACTTGTAATTCTACTCATTGAAGTCCATCATGGTATTTGTAATTTCTCCATCATGTCCATATATGTCAATCAATCCATCATTATGATTGACAGGTGAACCTGCCACAGAAGACAAGTTCCCTAGGGCGGGGCTTAATTTCCTGTCAATTATATCTCTAAGGATGATTGGTTATTGCGTAACTGACACTCTGTGCAATACCCGGATAGGACCAAGGTCTACCCTCGGGGAAGTTTTAATCCTTTCAATCATAATGTCTAAACTGGCTGGCAAACATGTTTTTACCCCCGGTAGGCTGTCGTTACCCCAGAGGTAAATAATAACAATAACACATAAAATTGTGACAAACTGCTTTCTTTCAATGCACTTATGAGTGTGGCTCCATAACAAAAATATGTATATTTAAAAAAATATACAATAAATTAAAAATTGTAGTTATTCCCGTGTTGGAGACATGCAGTTGGTGTATCTCCCCATGCAAAGGTGAATGTACGGTAATGTATACATGGTATACGCAGTATACTTACACCCTCCAGCTAGGAAATGGACTGCTCCAAGCATTTCAAACATTATAAATAACACTGACATAGTAATGGATTATTAACAAGTATTTGTCTGACAGAAGTCTACTGTATTCGTGTTTTAACATTATTTTTAGACTTAAGATCCTATTGAACATATCGTAAAGTCAGCAAAGATAACTAACTATATATATATGAAATGTTATTACATACTGCTGTTCTTTTAGGACATTGAGCTTCTTTAGGCAACAAAAGGATTACATAAGGACAAGACCTAATGCTACTTCTTGTACAACTCATTATCATCTATTGTGGCTAGGCCATCTCTAATTAAACCGTAACAACAAGCTTTGTGCGACTTTAATTAAGTACTACAAAATGCCCTTTGTTGTAGGGTTCCTTGTAATTAGATTTGTTAGGAGTTCAAGGCCAGCTTGGAAGGACTCGTTTTGGAATGAAAAGGAGGCAAGCGGGAATGGATTATATAGATCCTTATATTGAGTTTCCAAATTGCTCAGATTTCATGAAAACATAATCCGGAATATTTTAAAATTTGTTTCTTCAAAATAATATTAGGTTTCATGCTTAAAGTTGTACATCAAAATAAAAAACAATTCCATTGTTAACTCCTATAGTTGTTGGAGGTCAGCATTATCCAGGTTTAGTTTTAATATTTCCAAATATTTCTATTTTATTCATTTAATGTAGGATCTCAAATGTTCATTAAATTTATTAACATAATGAAATAGATGAATTCCTAATTTTAATAAATAGTATGCGTAGACTGTAGTAGGCCTACTCCTCACAATGACAAAATTACATCAATAAATGGAGGTCTATATTGTAATTTGAAGAAAGGCATATGTAGTCGTATGCCAGTCTTATGATTATGAGTACGAAAATTATCCTTCATCACTATAAATTATCTGAGCAAGTTCCAAAACCTAGCATAATCTTTTCTCGCTCCTGTTTATAGGTTGGTGATTCAATAAAGTAGCCCAATTTCTAAGTTGTTTTTCTTTGTATGTGGGACCAGAGATGGAGGTTAGCGCTGAACTCAACACCTGCAGGGAATCTGCTGGTAGAAAGAGAGGTGGCTATAGCAGACAAAAGTCAGAAAACAGGTCGCCCCTCTCTACACCTGAACAGCCAACGCGAGTTTCATTAACTGGGGACAATCCACCCGAGTCCACAAAGAAGCGTCAACAATTCACGACCGAACACAATTCCATTGAAAAGGTCCGTACCACGACCCTATCCGTTCCTTCTCGACCCCGACAAAAGCTCTGGCGATGCCTTCCAGTTCTCCCTTCTCAGGAGGGTATAAATTGATATTTCTCCTCTCAATATTCTCCATACACGACCTTTGACAAGCAGTGGTCTCGCTGAGATAGAACTCTTTTGAAGTGGAGGGAAGAAACACACCAGCAAGCAGTCCATGGTCGGCCAGTGAAAGGACCGGTGAATTTGTGGAATGGTCGGCTGGCTTTGTGAGTAAGGATAGAAAGGCGAAGTACATTGCTAGCACAGCCTATTGAAGTCGTACAAGTGTTTCATGAACTGCCGCCTAATCAAAGTCAGATTTAAGACGCACTCTCTCAACGCAAACACCTTGATACAAGCCATATATTATATTACTATCATAACACTGCCTTTCATATATGAGAAGAAATCTCGTAGGTAGTTGAGTAGGCACAGGTCATACACAATAACTTGAGACGCGTACAACAAAATTACAAAATAATTAACTGTATTTTTTATTAAATTTAATGATTGAATGCAATCCTTTATTTAATATTAAGAATGTTGCTCTATTCACTATTCAGTGATGTAGACTATTTAAGATTATTACTGACATTTTCACATATTATATCTAGGATTTTCTCTCATATTTCTCGCTATTATTTTACATTTTATAATTAGAAACATTTCTGAACATAAAACATGGGATTATAAGAAAATAAAATGGTGAAATGTGTCAAAAAGATAAAATGTTAAATTCTACAACTTAATAATGTGCTGAAGCACCAAAAAAATACAGAGCGATTTCTGTTCTGTTAGATGTTCTGTTGCGTCTCACAAGGTTGCCGAGCACTACCATCACCTGTCTGATTAACAGTGGACCCAAACTAACCCGACAGTCGGAATGACCTATGACCTTAGCCAAGTAATAAATGCTTCACTTTTATCCCCTGACTTAAATAGCTTGTGTGACAAGTTGTCATGTAGAGAAATTAAATTAGGCAGATGGAAAGTGGACTGGGTTTTCATGACGCTACATGTCATATAATGCAGGAACACTATTAACTATGTAAGTGTTTACCATTTATATACAGCCCATGTAAAATGCATGCTGTGTGTCAGGATAAAGTAATATATTATTAATTACTGATCTGAAATCCAGTAATAAATTGTATACCTGAATTAAATCTGTATGGGCAAATTGTGAAGTATTTGCAAGAGCTACAGGTTAATTAACAACCTATCGATGGAAACTCGGATCTTCTTTGTTGCCAGTTAATTACTGGTCTATGGATGATTCAGTGGAACTCTGGTAATAAACTGTTCTCGACATACAAAGTTAATTACCAATCTATTTTATAGCCTAAATTTACGACCATGCTAAGAACTGAAGTAGAAAACTCAATGCCTAGACTGCTGTTATGTTGTTGTAGCCGGGGTAGAAGATGGGAGGTAGGACACACCTGTGATGAGGTGCAGCGAGGTACGCAGGTAAAACGTCCCACTTGCTGTGCCTGTGACAATGCCCTGTACTGTAGTAACTGATACTGCATACAGTAGCCAATACCATGGACCTGTATCCAAGCATGTGCTAATCCCTGGCCTTTATCCACTCCAAGTATAAATGTGTCATTCTAATACTTTAAGATTTCCATGGAATATATTATGATTTTATGACCTTTTATGGCTGGATAATACAGCTGGTATTCTATTAACTTTCTAAAGGAGTAAACTAGCAATAATTTAGAGCTACCTATATAGTTTGGATAATAAATAACTGATATTATGTAACATGAATATAAGAAATTGTTCTTAGGAATTTAATAAAACGCCCCTCAGTTTTAACAGCATATTTTATTATAAAATGAGAACATAATTCATGATAATTCTACAGTATCAACTAGGCAAGACACCATTGTAATGAAATAAATATCCACCTAAAAACCTAACACCACTGAACTCAAAACACTAACCTTAGATCAAGTGATAACATAAATATATTTCATCCACATGTTTTTTGTTCCCGGTACACTATGGGTGATTAACTTCATGGGGAGAGAAGTGGATTGACAAAAGCCGGAGCCACTCGTCTGTTGGGGTCCGGTGTAAACAGATGATAAAAACAAAAGGCGTACACGCAACCCTGGGCAGAAATTGTCCTACTGCACGCTCGGTTTGGACGCTGGGTATGGAGACGTACATTTAATACTGTGTATCACACACTGGGGCGACCCCAGAGGGAAACCCATGCCCACAGTTCCCACCAAGTCTTGCCCACAGGTGCAGGAATGTGGGTAAAATTAGTATTTGTCAGCGGTAGGGGTATAAGAAGAAATCCCCCGCTGTCAATCCTCTGCCAATTGAGGAGAACAACCTCAACAGCCCCCAGAGAACTCGAACATTTTGAGGACAGGAAACACAAAAGCAGAGAGGCTGAGGGCAAGCTCTCTAGGGATTAGGTTACCCCGTTGTGCCCGTCCTTACAGTGTAAAGCAACCGTGATATTATGAACTGTCAGTTTTCACAATAAAAGCAAGTCGGTGTTTTTGTGTGTGAGTTGTAGTGTGACGAGACAGGGGATATAGAAGTGTGCTTCATTCACGTCTACTCACCGGTGGCTGCTGACAAGGCGAGCGTGCACGTTACCAGAATGATCAACACAACACACGCTGCCATCCTCCAGAATATAGCTGAAACACAATCAAATATACAGCGTTAACCGCAGAATTGCATTAATATTTAAACATGGTAAGGTTGTAGGTGTATCTGGGAATGAATTGCGTATACGGTGCGCGCGGAAGTGATGTCCATTTCTTTTCAATCGCGTGGAACCGTTGGCGTAGACGTCGATACGAGGTATTTTTAGAGGACCTAGGTGAACGTTTCTGATTACATTGTGGGTTAAATTAGACAAAGCTTAACTCTGGCCATGGTGACTGTACAATTGAACACTACATCGAGGTTGGTACATGCCTGATATTCACGTCGCCAAAACGAAAGTTTAAGTGACACGCGTTTCCTATTAAATGGATTGCGGGAACAGTTTCAAGAGCGATTTGCAGGAAATTCTACTTAGAAGTATACAAGCAATGGTGACCACACCTTACAAAATTACTTGAAAATATAAGCAGTAGAAAGCTAGCACTAAATGTATACATTCCCGACGGCACCGCAAAACAATATACACCAATCCAATCGTATTAATATTACAAACGGAGATAATCTATGGTAGCCAATAACAGACATATTTCAACGACAATTGGTGGTGACAGACTTAGTATGTTATATATCACTACTAACACCCCAGGTACTCACTACACGAGATAAATCCGATTCCATGATTTTTATCCAATGAAACTGTACTAAAATGCTTTATATACCTGTGAAGGAATAAACACAAGTAAGAAATCACACTGGCTCATGGTTGGCATTCAGCGCATAGGAACCATAGTATCGTGCCACAAGTCACATTGAACCACAGCAAGTCCGATCTGAATGAGTATCCCCTCTAATCAGACGGCCAGATCATTGCAAGCGGTCAGTATATAGAGAAAACTATGCACGAGTCAGTTTCCATGTCTCGATTCTCTCTCCCAACGTGGATATGTTGTCAGTCGCTCTCAGATATGCTCAGAGTTGACCTGTCCCACGTGACCGGCACTCAAGACGAATCCGCCAATCGGCGTTTCCGTACCGATGAGGCCTATCCAACCACGTCGCTCGTACTTAGGAGCAGCTTTCCCCGAGGGGGCCAGTGAAGCACGGAGACTATGCCTTGATATTTCTGACGTGCCTGGCCCTTGGGTTAGGCGCTCTATCCCAGCAAACTGTCGTGTCATTTTCATATTAAGTGGATGTGTGTTGTCTTGGTGCGATAATGTTATCTGCGGTTCTATTGAAGCCATGTCACGTGCTTTAGCGGGTGGAAGGGAAAAGGTGGACGGGTTTGGAGGTTGGGGGTCGCCAAAAAGTCGATTTCTTTACAGCGAGATAAATTATTTCCAATCTAAACTCGAGTTTTAAGACAGACAGAGGCGTTTGCCTGCCGCAAGACGACCACGGCAGCTCATGCCAGTTTGTTATTTCAGTCGGCGATACTAGGAAATCTTTGCCCGAACTGTTTACGATGATTGACGCGACTTCAGTATGTGCCGATCATCAAATTAGCAACACCAAAAAATTCAAATATTTCTCCGAAATTACCAGGAGGAATCTGTTCATTAGACGTTTAGCCAGGAAGGAGATTTAAACACGATATCGTGCCATGTGCGGACTGGCTTTCACCACCTGTTTATTTGTGGATTTTGTTCTCTGTGAGGTCTATACCCAAATACATGTCAAAAGAGCATTTGCTAAACAGCTAAACAAGTACAAGAAAGAAATGACGCGTTCCGCAGTTGAATTTTACTTCGATCACAGAACAGAAAACATAATCACATCGCCTGTTGACATGTTTGATGAACATTTTGCGGGTGAAAAAAAGCCAGGTATCCAATTATCGTAATTAAATGGCAAACTCTAATTGAAAAGTAATTTGAAACCTGGGTCTCGGAAGGAGGAAATTAGTTCTGTAGCTCGTAGGGGGAGATTGCGCGAGCAGATTCCCGCCATCTCCCCACACGCCGTCACAATCTTGCTAAGTTGTTGCGAAAAACCATCTACGTACTCCCCCAGGTCCCGAATAAATTGTTTACAGAAGCCACGGAACATGAAAAGAGGGTTGTTCACAATCAGCACAACCCGCTACTCAATTTACGATTGGTTGACAACCACCCTGACCCTCCCATTGTTTCACGAATGGAATGACCCAAATGTGTGGAAGGGAAACCTTCCAAAGAACACCTAAAACTGAAATTGATTTTCTGTTTGGCCCCAGTCACACACACACCGACAACTTCCGGTTGTGTCCAATATAAACACGACGTTCGTTTGACATCACAAGGTTTCCTGCGAGAAATAACTTTCAACTCTGTTGACACGTATTTATTTCTCAACATATAAACATTGGAAAGGACACATTTGTTTTTCATTTCCTAAGTTAATTTTGCATTTCAACTCTTCAAGATTGCGTACTGTTTAATTAATTTTAAAAACAACATTTAGTAATATATAATTTATTTAAATATCACCACTCGGCTATACATGGTAAATAATAAAAGTAATTGTCAAAGAATGATTTATGTCAAATAAACTGTGTTTTATATTAATTATATAATTATTACCTATCAACATTATTTTATATTTTAGTATTAAAACAGTACGTATAATGTCTATTTCTGCTTGTGTAAATTATTTACAACGAATTAATTTAATATGAATTATTTGGAATATTTAACAAAAACAATAAATAATTATGCATTTAAACAATAAAACAACATTCTGAACAAATGAAAATAGTTTACATTAAAAGGAAATTAAATTAAATGATTAGCGTCCTTGCTTGCGAACAGTATGCTATTAGCGGAAACTTACCTAGGTAGATGGAAACTTACCTATAAAACTTTCTATACTAGCCCTTAGCATACCTTTAAAGATTGGGATAAATGGCCTGGGCTAGCGGGCTAGTGTTAATTTCCATCTCTGTATTAGCCTATATCCTAATGTATTATTTTGTTTTACTGTACCTTATAAAGGCCTGAACAATGACGTCGATAAACAGCTCGATAAAGACAGCATATTCGATAACAACCTGACAACGCATGCAACGTTTTAACATGCCGAGAAAGTCACATTTATAATCAAGCTGAAATGCCTCACCTGAGAGATCGAGGAACATTGATAACGTTGGATGTCTATCAGAACGATATAAAAGTCAGATTGAAATTGTGATTCAAGAGAATTCGATTCACCTAAGATCCGGACCCCGGGTATAACTGCGCTTTTACCTTGCACGCGTCCATCTGAATAGCCTACGTATACTTCAAGCGATTAACTGTCCCAATCTCGCAGGAAAACACTACCATTAGCGTATTAACGTAATCCGCCACGATCCGCTATCAAATCAAGGCAACACCGCCGATGACCAATCGAAGGACGAACTGGCAATTGTCAACCAATCAAATAAGTCCATTAGTTATAATACCCAACATCGGTACGCGTTAGATCTCGGGGACTATAAGTGTTATAAGCTCTAGTGTATCTCACGTCATTGTCTCGTGAAAATTGGCATTATAAAAAAACGCAAACAAAACAAAACAGTGTATTTCCACAACAAGGTTATTACCGCTTTTTGCTAGAAAATTCACACCATTTGCGCAATGGCTGTTTAAAGTCAATCAGGAGGCTAGGTAATTACACAATAGGTTGTTTTCAGTGGCGTACTGTGTGACGAATGATCTGCTCACGCTTGCCAGAGAGAATGGCAGCTAGTTCAGATAAGAAGTTAATTTGACATTGGACAATTTTGACAGCTGAAATGTGCTGCCAAGGAAGAACTCCGTACTTAACTTTCATTTACTTAACCTAAGTGCCAGTACATCAGAATCCTCATATTACCTTCCCTTATTTACTTTATCACTTTGGACTGTCTTTATTTAATGAACTTCAACACGTTACAAAAACAACATGCCCGATATTGCAAATGTTGATATAAATATGATGCAATTCACACTTTTCAGACCTTCCGTGCCAAATAGCAATTGCAATGCATTTTCTAAAAACACAATTTGAGTTCACTCTGGTAATTAGAGACAGCTGCGAATGCTTGAGTTCGTGCAGAAAATTAAACGAATAAATAATTACTTCACATATTTTATTCAACATTGTTCTGCCTAAAAGTATTGTTTATTCGTCTTATTATTTCGGGTATACAAATTAATTCTTTTTATTTTCTTAAAATATATATTTGAATTTCTGGGCGTAATATTTAGGCTTACTAATAATGAAATACAATTTACTAAAATATATTTCGTTCATAATTGTTTGTATGATGTACGCTAGGTGTGTGTTATTCACATTAAAAATATAATAGAACAGAAGAACACGTAACGGGTGAAAATCTTATTCATAGCCATAATTTCAAAATTAATCTTGTTTATATCTATGTATACATTGCACTTATTCAAGTTATGGAGTATGCTGATTATATGTCTCATAAGCCTAGCTATTAGAACATAAGTAACTGGCCAAACGAATATGAAAACGGCAAATATAGTTATATGTAGGCAACTTGTATTCTATTATGTAAAATTGTGGGCTATTAGTGTATATTTCACGTTGATAGGTCAAACACGACTCCCGAAGTGCTCCGAAAACCTCCGAAAGTATCCGACAACGGACAGACACTTAACGTTTCCATAACGCTACAGCGACAAACGATATTTGAATGCATCGCGAAAGCGTGTATGAGAATAACGTATACCAGGTGGCCTATGTATGTGTGTAGATCAGTGTGTATACGGATAGATCTAGAGCGCGTTGTATCAACACGGGCGCGCACATAGCACCTCCAACACGAGCCATTGCACGGTTTCTTTACGTGCCTATAAATTTATTCAGTTTTCTCAGTAGGTGGGATGACGAGGGATTGTAAACGATTTGGATTTTTTTACGCCCGACATCAAGAGTGTTGCAATAAAATAAACACTGACTGTAATGAGGCAATAAGGGGAGGTAAGGGGAATCATCTCCCTTCACCATTGGATGCTATAACTTATACCGTTGTAGGACATTATATACTCCAGTCAAACGAACATATCCAAGTTAAACATGCTGCTTTATATATACAATTTATACCTATATGAGCCATGTATTGCGATACCACAAACATATCAATACGCGTTTCTTTCAAAATGGAGTGTGTGTTTTTTTTAATGACACTATTTAAATTAAATAAAAATGCACAAGTTAACTTTGGTTTTCCAATGCAAGAAAAAATATTCAAATTAGCTTTCTAACTTACACTTCAACACGAGCAAGCCTGTCAAATATCGCGAGATCAACAATACTACTAGTATATGACGCAATACGTAGGATTTCTGGCATTTGAAATTGAACAGGTTCCTACTACACCCACCTTCTACAGTCTTGAGTCAAAGTATGTATACTAACATATATGATGTCTACAAAATGGTTACACAGCTGGTAATAATCTATTTTACAGTGAAGCCAGTAATATTAATTAAGACTTATATGTAGCGAGTCCAGTCGAATGTTTTATAAAATGACATGGACCTTCAAATATTACCAGTTATCATCATTTTAAATATCTCTACCAGGAAAAAAGGAATACAAATGTCCGATATAAATAACAGTAATATTACATTAATCAATAAATGGATTGATTCCTATGCATGCCAGCGACCAGAAGGGCTGTAACATGTTGTGAGCTGTGTTCGTGTAGGCCTACTTTAGATAGTGCTTAAACTCAAATATTGGATAACCTTCACTCAAACCATTGCAGTCAGATTGGAGTTAAAGTTACCTTGAGTTATGCAATGTCGTACAGGAGAGACAAGATTAATATACTGTTCTGTATACCTAGAACTTTACGTCTGTGCCTGGAGTGTAAAATATACACCACAAACAAACATTGTCATATATCGGTACTCTCACGTTCAATGTTATCGCCTGGCGTGTGATGGCGTCAGTCGGGTATAGGCAACCTAATACTCGCACTAAACTTCACAGCATCTATCCGTCAACAGACGCACTGAGATGGATTAAATTATAATAGTCAGTAAATGAAAAGAAACTAAAATGGCATAACTTCGGATTTTTTTTTATAGACATGGAACACTGGATGTGAAGCTGTGTGCACTCACGGGCAGCCATACAAACACGCATACGGTACGCACACACACACACACACACACACACACACACACACACACACACACACACACACACACACACACACACACACA
>JAULBP010145710.1:0-15797 GCA_032355345.1 Lepetodrilus pustulosus | reverse complement strand
CGTTGTAGTTATCATATTTTGTCAGTCAGGGTATTCTTTCACAAAGGTCTCTTATCTTCAAAGAGACCATATCGCTCTCTGATCAGTGCATTAGCTATCGGCAAAGAGAGCGCTATGGTCTCTTAGTGAATACGAGAGCTTCGGGAAAGGCTACCCAGTACTAGACTGTGCGCGCAGGTTCACTGCAACATTCTGCGCTAAACATCGGTTTCACTTTGCATTGAACTGAGAAGCGGTCATACGAGTGAAATAACCTTGAAAACGTGTATAAGCCCAAATTAAAAAACAACAACACTAAAACATAATAAACAAACTACAGTACACGCTATAGCGCCTCGACGTTCATAGCCATTGTTCAACATGTCTCACCTGTCTCTGGTGCAGTGGTTTGGTTCACTGAAATAACACCAAAGAAAGAACACAAAGAACGACGAGCACATATTATGGCAGTATTGGCTAATATATCCCCATGTCCACCTTGTGATTCGTTCGAAAATTGAATTAGTCTCGCACTTATCTGCATTGACCTATAGTGTGCAATAGAATGTAAGAAATTGGCTGCTTGATCTTCAGTTGAGAAATTGCATATTGCTTAAGAAGTGTCCATAAAGTGCACCAATTCACGTGAGATCACATCGATCATCTGGTCCCAGGATTCTGAAACCTTTAAGAGTACGATTTCATGCTCAACTCAAAGTTTGGTTCACAAATCCCCATATACAATCTGAGCTTAAGCATGAAATCGTACTCGGAAAGTTTGGTTATCTTGGGGCCTGTTTGATCAAGATAGGCCAAGGAGCGATTTTACAAGGCGAAGGACCACGCGTCGAACGTTTCCAAAACGTCATATTGTACCATACAACATCGCATTGGGGGATTTTGGGCCAAGGATAAAACTGTGTTCTTGATCGAATGACGTTTGTTACTTACCAAACTACCCTAAAGACATGGACATTTGTCACCCAATACTGAGGCGGCTCGTTTTGCGCCAGATCACTGTCTGGAACGTGTCTTTTCAGAACACACCAAAATGGAGCGTGCGTAGAACATGTCTGGAACCTGTTCTAACTGTACCAGCTGAAAAAGTGTGGTGCAGACGGAACAGAACAGACAACATGGTGGAAAGAAACAAATCAGGTTATTTCTTTAGAAATATGATATTCTATCACTCTCTGTGGGATAATATCTACCCACACAGAAATTGTGGGTCAAGCTACCCGCTATATATAAATGTATTTTTTTTTAAAACTATTAATTGTTCAGTATGTTGCTTGATCAGCTGTTGTCACTGTGAAAATATTCCACCCACTATAATCAAATCAAAGTAGATCTTTAGATTCTAGATACTATTTTTATTTGTTATGACTGTATTTTATTTTGAAATATTAAACACAAAAAAAGGAAATTAGATATAAGCTGTTTCGGCCAACACTTGTAAATAAGCCGCCATTTTGTGTGTGCGAATTGTGCTCTTTTCTGCTTATGGATAAAAGTAACCAAAATCCTCGACAAAGCCTCGAAATTTGGATGCTTTAATCAACTCGTAGGATAACATTGGTTTCAAAAGACACAAGGTTGAGATTATATTTATCACCCAATATGAAATATTATATATCAACACTCGTCGATGAAAGTTATTAAATCCTAGGTAAAGCCTCGAATTTAATAACCACGACTCGTGTTAATATATTTGATACAAGCCGGTGCTCGCAGGTTTACTGCAACATTCAACGCTACGGATGTTGCGGGTTTCCTCCGGTCCTAAACTGACAAATCGTGATATTAGTGAAAGACTCTAGAAAGCGATTCTAAACCCCTAGGGAATAATATTAACCAGAGTTAACTCGCCATTCTTAATTTCTTATGCATAGGAATGTGCATGGTGGATGGCATATGTACAGCAGGGGAAGCAGGTAGTGTATGAGTACTGACAAGGGTTCGTATCTAGACCTGTCAACGATACCGTTGAATTGTCACTCTCTACTTCATAATGTCATCTAAGATAGATGCTCGCTACAGCAATAGATGGAAGAAGTATGACACTTGAAAACATGCTAATAAAGCTCCTCTCAGTAGCTGTTTTATTCTACTTTTATTGTTGTTCCCACGCACGCTTTGCGTAATCTATCTAATGTGATACCGAGCGATGCTTCATATTATATTACACGACAATGTGTTTTCAGTGTTAATTGCGAAGACCAGGTTTAATGTGATATTAGATTGATCTGTGATGGTCATAGGTTGCATTCACCGTCAAAGTATAACGTAAAATGAAACTATGCTGAAGCCATATAGATAATACCAATGTAAAACTACCGGTCTCTTATGCAAAATTTAACTCCTGCAACATTAGTATTGCTATAACTTTGTTGAAAACATATTGTTTGTATTACTTTAAAACTGTTTAACATTCTGCACACAATGTCATATCTATCATGCTCGGTGTCAGTGACGTCGTGATGAATTTGTTATTGTATTAGGCCACGTTACGGTCGACGTCGTAACAAACGAGATGCATAACGCGTAGGCGTAGTTCTAATATTAATATACATCAAGGCAAAGACTGTTGTGTTTATGGTTGACGTACACGTATCTTATTGACAAACAAAATAATCATACATATATACTACTTACTGGGGAGTGGCCCCGATATAATGATGGTAATATGTCGTGTATCATTGTTGAATCGAGTTTGAAGTTTTTAATATAGATATCTGTGTATGCGAGGACAATACGTGTATTCAAAGCTAAGGATAGAACGACATTGATCTATTCCTCAAATTAAGAGTAGTTCCAAGTCACCGGAAACGCATAGGGTCTACATGGCTGTGTGACATTATAGCCTATCGTATATCTGGATGGAGGTTCTTGTTAAATTGCCCCAGCGGGTAAATTAGCCATAAGTAACAGAATGTGTTCACATGACCAGTCAATATTCCCGAGCGTTCGCTTGACCCAGAGCCCAGTGTGAGGTCATGAAATCAAACAACACCATGTTGACGTATACGAGGACGTAGACGTTCACAACTCCCGAGTTTCTCTTCAGAACTTGCGGTCGTATTCAGTTGGAAGTTGTCGTACCAAAAAGTTTAAATGGCTATTGTTTGTTTCGCATCAGATCTTGCGGTAACTACACGGGAGGATTCTAAAGACACTTCGTGCTTGCTAAATAGACCATGAATTTATGCTGAAGAGCAAACGTTAATAAAATTATTATTAACTGAATGTAAAGTTTCCTGTTATATTTTAAAGTCAAATAATAGCAATATCCATATTTTCACAAATAAGGCGGCAGGCCATTGATTAAATCCCAGCTCATTGGAGGGTATATCGCAGCTGAGTCATTTAATACAGTCTTTATTTATCCTCAAGCATTAGCGTTGATGAATGTTAACTATTTCCAGCTATAAGTATTAGGACAATGCAATGCGTACTCTCATCTGTTATGAAGGTCAGTGCACGCTTGCCAGTGGCGAACATGATGGGAACTGACTGAGACTGTTAGGCTGAGAGGGTATCATGTCTGACAACGTGGTGAAAATTAGTATTTGGAATGAATATGTAACCCCATAGGGGTGTAAGTTATTGAATAGGAGTTGTCTGACAATGTATGTATGCTAATGCTCACATTCGTTATCATTAACGGCTGTAGTTTTCGCCAACATTTTGCAAATAGTTAACCAAGTCTTCTGCATGGTAATTAGATAAGCAAATAGAACTGCATTGATTAATAGATGACCCTGACAGATTACAGTGCATTCCTCTACTTAGATCGATGTTATAGTGTATTAACTGGCTCGCATTCAGACCTTGATGAGGATAACCGTGTCTTGGGCATTGGACGTAATATATATTTGTCTTAAGCATGCACATCGCAATAACCCATTTAATAGCTTTGTATTCATATCGAATTCGACAAGCACTTAAAATACATAGATTTCTCAGTGGCATATGTAAGAACATGTCTTCATCATTCTTGTATGCTTGGATGGTTTCATGTCATTTTCCATAGTGCAGTACCCTTCCCCCTCTTCTATAGGTTACTAAGGTCAGGGTGCACAGAGGAGAAAAACAAGGACACATATTGTTAATCACTACATAAACTGGATGGAATACAGTTACTACTCTTTCAAGCTTTATGTACTACAATATACCAAAGTGCCAATTAGGAATTAAGCAGAAGTGCCATATGAGCTCCATAACCGGTTGGTTCTATGTTTCAGTCACGAGATAAATGTCTTCACAAACGTAGGCAACCAACAGTGGAATGGCGTCATGGATATACAGTAGTTATATAAGTATGAGTACATTACGTTATCGCATGAATGTAATGAAGATAATACATGTAATGATATACGCAGGAATCGGCACACCCAGCTGTGGGAGAGGCAGGAACACCTGTCTAATTATAGGCAGCACAGCAAAAATATATACATGGCCTGTTGCAAATTTAGTGTGACATTTCAGCGTCCTTACCTAGTGGGGTCTGGGTGAATGCTCTCGAAAATTTCGAAATGTAGGCATAACAAAGTGCAATCTCTAGGTACATACAGAAAAATACAACTTCTAATTTAGTGTGCTAACTAAAGTTTAGACAGGTCCCTATTAGTCTAACTTTTCAGGCTCAGTTAGCGTACTAAGTTAAGCGTGCTAACATTGATGAAATGCAAAATGGTAGGTTAGCGTGCTACGGTTACTTGGTTAATTTAGCGTGCAGGCTGCAGATCTGCGCTGACCGACACGACGCGATGAGGTTCTTTGACGCCAAGAAGCTGTTTTTGGTCCACTTTCTTGTGGCCCCTCGCTCCACCTCGGCGCAGATAGGACGACAGTCATCACAGTCAAAGCGAAGATCCTGGAGATGTTGATAGAGAACTTTAATGCTGGTCTTAATTGTCCCTCGTCAACCAACGACAAAGCCATCGAGCGCCTAATACCAAATTCGGATCAACCCCATGCTTGATGACCCACACAGTCTACATGAAATTGTGAAGGTCATCAAGAAACTGTCCAAATTGCGCGAGTTAAGCAGTAACTCCGTACAGAGAAACACCGTATTCCGGAGGACGAAAACAAGAGATGGGCGAGTAAATCCAGCTTACCCTCATCAAATATCACATGCTAATCATATGGGAGAAACTTCTTTTCCTGAATAGGCTCCAATAGTCATCTCCAGACGCTTAATGCAAACAATTAAATTTGTTGTAATATAGTACTCTTAAAAACATAATCTTAGATATCGATCATTCGGTCATGGAATCGTTTTTAGTCAACAATTGACAAATTAACCTCAAACATTGAAAAACCTCTGTAAGGATCTAGTCATCTTGGCGAGGTATAGCTCTCCTACAGAACAATCTGCATGTTATCCGCTTTATACAGAAACATGAGCAACGTGTGACGTCAATCGATTTGGAAAAGGAATTCTAATTGATCATGAAGTGATCCATGTGCCAACATATATCTTTCTAATGATACAAATATTACAAGAAATTTACAAGATGCAATAGCTGAACGGACTGCCTTATTGTTCAGGGTATCCTTTCACAATACTCTCGTATCCACATAACGCTCTCTTTGCAATGCATTAGCTATCGGCAAAGAGAGCGATATGGTCTCTTAGTGGATAAGAGAGCTTCGTGAAGGGATACCCAGATTCGTAAAAGATCTAGACGTTTGATTTCGAGAGCTTCGTGAAAGGATCCCTATTCTGTACTACGGCGATATTTCGTAATCTCATTACAATTTCATTGCTCCTTCTAAGCAACTTGTTTTCGCTATGCTATAAATGCAAAAACGATTAATACAAATAAATACATAAATATACAACCAACAACAACAATAGCAAAAAGCTACAACACTTTAGCACATGCGATATTTGTGTCAGTCAGTGGGTATGCAGATGTGGATCCATCCTGAGTGTAGTCATAAAGGCCTGGGTTTCGAGGATGGTTTAGATGTAGTGGAAACAGTTATGCGATAGCAGGCCTAGTATTTTGGCACGAGTATGACGCATACTATACATTTAATAAATAACGATATGTGAAACTTTGTCCTTCGATGTATTATGCTGTGTCGCTGAAAATGTAGAAATAGAACACTGTGCGATACCGGTATTTTATTACTTCGGACGCGTAAGTAGATGTTCATGTTATATACCATGACACTGTGTGTACAGGGAATGAGATGGGGGAGACCTGAATAAAAGTATTAGTATAGTTTTTTTCTTCTCAGTTTTACAACATAGAAAAGTGCACATTTAGCAGAGAATGAGCCAAATATGTGTAGGTATGCACACACGCACGCACATACGCGTGGGCACACACACGCATGCACGCATGCACACACGCATGGACGCACGCACGCACACATACACACGGACTATACATTAGTTTTGTATGCTTCTAGTTTAATTGCCTGTAAATGAACAATATCAATTGTATTACGTTAGACAGAATTCATTAAAAAAGTAAGCCTATTTTGCATTGGCACGGTTCTACAAGAACATTATAATGTTAGATCTAGTATTCCTACGTAATTGTCGTCTGGCAGTGCCACTATTAAACTTAAGTGGATTGTCTGTCACATCATCGTCAACTTCCCATCGAACCAGACACCTTTGCACATCGTTATTGGTTTCAACCATTATTTTAAGCATCACCTCAGGGGGTATTCTAGCTGACATTCCGTGCATTGGTACTGCAGTGCTCATTCACTGAAACATGTTCAGACGCCAATGTAGGTATGTATGTCGTCCACTGAAACAATTCAGACGCCAATGTATGTATCCTGTTCACTGAAACATGATCAGACGCCAATGATCGTATGTCGTTCACTGAAACATGTTCAGACGCCAATGTTCGTATGTCGTTCACTGAAACATGTTCAGACGCCAATGTATGTATGCATGGCCACGCACCTCCTCAGAAGATCAGTTCCAATACCTCCGGATGTCCGTCACTGGAAGATGCTAGGGTACACTGTACATAGGAGGTGAAGGATGGTCCACGCTGTACAATGAGCAGGAATATGACTACAGATAATCTATATAACAGTTGTAACATGTAACCCAGTGAGTGAGTAAATGAGATGCAGGTGGACATGGAATTGAAACTAAGAAATTACCTTTGCGGTGAATAATATTGCAACTTGTATTATAATTTTGGAATAACTAATCACACTCTACTAACACTGGGGATTGGTATTCATATCTACTAAGTTACAGCATCGACGTGTATAGCTAGAGACATGAAGCAACATGTACTACTCTGACTGTTCATTCATGACCCCAAACAAGTGATTTACTTTCTATAACTCCGCCTATCAAAATGCTAGTTCATCGCTCACCCACCCCACCCCTCCCCCCACGCCCACCGGACCCCAAAATGCGATGATGAGCTAAATCTTGTTTGATATTAGGCAGTATGCATTGCGCATTTATGATTGCTTGTAGGTGAGTAACACGTTAGAGCACAGTCATTTATAAAAGGAACTCAGCGGCATCAAATACGTCGTAAAACCGCTGTTTTCATAGTCTGCTACTGGCTTAGCCCCGAGTGTTGAAAGAAACCTTATCAATAGCGTGTATTGAATTATTGAACATACATTCTAGTAATAACTTCCATAGATGTGAACATTACCAGTCGGGTGAGAACTTGCCTTGGAGTTGAGGAAGATGAAGTAGAGTTGAGAGAAGATAAAGATGAGATGTATGAGCGGCTTTACGGCCTCCAGAATGTCCACGCAGTTGACCAGTCCGTCATCATAGGCCAAGAACTGACCGAAGTGAAGACCGCTATGAATCATACTACCAATGCCGAAACCTAAGATATATAAACACCGTTGTTCATAGTGCTACGTTTGATTATAAATAGTGTGCGGCGATCAAAACACTACATGGTCATTACAACATCACCACATTTTACTGATAAGATGAGAATATGATATGACAACGTACATTTAAAGGACCTTTTCCTGGTCTACGGGGCCCCGAAATTTCGAAACATTTTGAGTACGATATTATGCTCAAACTATTTTGTATTTTTTTTATGGGGTTTTGTGAACAAAACCTTGAGTTAAGCATGAGTTCGTACACAAAACGTTTCGTAATATAGGGTCAAAATCTACAGCGCGCATGCTAGGACAGCAGATACTCGTATGTTCACCTTACCAATGGCGCCCAATCGGAGGTAGAAACTTCCGGTGTGAGGCGAGATGTCGACGGAAATGCGCCGTCTCTTCTTGTTGGGGTCGGACGTGCTGTTGTTTCGCCACGCGAAAGCCGTGGCCACGTTCTTGGTCCAGGCGATTGGAGTGGCGAGTGTCCTGGAGAGGAACTTTCCTTTGATGCTGCTTCTCCTGAGAAGGTAGGCGTAGACGTACACCAGGAACATGATGCTGACGACGTACAGGTAGACGTAGAACACCTGCATGGGGGAACATGGAGTACTTGTAATGTCAGTCTCACAACCCGGAAAGGCTTTACATAGATTACCATTGAATCGTGCATGAGCATTCTCCTACAAGTTATGCAAGGCTAAAGGCATGCAATCACGGGTTTGTTGACAAACACCATGTGTATGGTCAAACGTATTTTAACCTGAAAGTATGTACATTTGATTTGGCTACACAAGTATATTCGGCAACAAACTACATTTCCGCGTGTCCCACTGGTTTCAATATGCTCACAATGTTGTCGTTTTTAGCTCTACATATTTAAAACCGCGTGATAACATGAACTATGAAGATATTGAAAACCAGTGTACGTATAGTTTGTTGCAAAATATGCTTTTGTAGACAAATCAAATGTACATACTTTCAGGCATCTACCCGATGGAAGGGTACAACTCCGAGAGTTCACGTGACCTAGGCAAGATAACTTTCAGGTAAAATACCTTTGATTATAATTATATGTCAAGACACCGTCATTGTATGCCATCTGTAGGCGACTCACTTCGAATGCATAAGGGTGGTTGGTCTCCAAGAAGGATTCTGTAAGAGGTATAACGGAACCCAGGACGACGAGGAATATCCCGTACAGACTGCTCAGGATCAGAAACAGACTGTCCCTAGAACGTACAACACGTAGCGTGAAGACAGTGTGTAGAATGCATGCAATCTGAGACAAATTAAATCTCTGCTCGTTTCAGATACCCTGAGTTCTGGAACGAACAAAGAGGTATTTTCAATTTGATCGTAGTTTTAATTTTACGGTTATATAGGATCCATTCGACAGAACGATGGTAGCGGAACGAAAATCGTAGCTTCATGTTAACGTATACGTTACAACTCTCGTAGCGCTACGATCGTCTTGTATCCAGAACAGGCCCTTTCTGTAGAATTACTTTCCTGAAGGTTTTTGCGACAATTAGAATTAGTTTTAGGCGGGATATCCGTAAAAAAGGAACTAGATTCAGTTATTACTACCAATAATGTTCTGACCTAATCAGAAAATATGGGCATTCTTGTACACAAGATGCCTTTCAAAAGTTTTATCATCAGAGAATCGTTTCACGAAGCTCTCGTATTCACCAAGAGACCAGAGAGCTCTCGTAAGTGTACGATCCATATGTAGCATACCTACAAGAGATATGTACGAAGGGTTATGGTTTTGTAGTAGAACAGAGAGCTTCGTGAAAAGATACTCATAACAGCAGGTTTGGTATGCAGATATAGGATATCATTAAAGTATTACTATAGTAATATGTGATGTACTAAATATTCGTCTGGATAATATATTGATTGTAAACATATTTTTCAATACAAATATCTTAACTATGAAAAGACTACCGTAATGGAGAGGATCTCATAAGCTGTACTTTACACAATCCCATGACATAGTTGGTCAATAAAATAGGTCTAAGCTAAAAACTATTGAATATTATTTTTTATTTATAGAAATCCAAAGCTTAAACAGACATGACAGACAACGTACATTGCATTTGAACCAGAGAAAACGTATACATTCCATACTAAACTACCAACCTGAGAGGTGTTGAATCAGTGTCGTACATAAGGTCCCGCATCTCCACACATTAACACCATACACAGAAACATATTTTACTGTCCACACCACATATATAGTAGGTGTTTCCGATGCTATCAATCGGGACTTTTTGCTTCATTCGAATTGGTCAAAGCATAAAACCATTGCAATGAAATGTACAGAACTTCAGGTATAGATGAAGGTCTATCTATCTATCTACCCTGATCTGTATATATACTGCTGATTCGTCGTTCTCGTGTAACTGAGTATGGCGATATCTCTTGCTAAAAAAAAGGCATTCGCTATGGCTTTAGGCCACTGCGAAAGTTGAATGCTTCCAAAGTCCAACTGTTAGTGATACACATGTAGCCTCCAAGTATAATCTGGCCACCATAGAAGCAAAGGCAGATTAAATATACTTGAAGATTATTGTAAAAAGAATAGGTAAAATGTGACCATATTCCAGGAGTGTGGTATTCTGTATAGGCGTGTACAACAATGTATATAGATAGAAAAAATTTTTTTTAATAAAACAAGCATCGCCAATTGCCATATAGCGCATACTATATAATCTGGAAATGCGCGCTATATAACTGTTTAATACTATGACTATTATTGTCGGAATATTGTTTTTCTACATATACATTTATATTGACGTACTTACAGTTGAGTGTCGTATTTATGTGTATATGATGCCACAGTGCCTCCTCTGGGTCGTCTAAGAATTTGTTTTCGCTTCGAAGAGTGATGGTTTCCAACGACTTCTGAGAAATACAAATGCAAACCATATATTGACATCTTCATTGGCCATTTTCTAAGCCTTCTGCGACGAAATCTGTTTTGCTAAGCAATGCTCACGTCACAATATATTTAATAAATATGACAGTTTATGTATTATTATTATATTATTATTATTATATATTGTTGTTGTTGTTTGTTGTTTGTTGTTGTTGATGTTTGTTGTTGCTGCTGCTTTTGTTGTAGTTGTTATTATTATTATTATTATTATTTGTTTAACTGAAATAGTCAAATTAGAACACATTAAATAGGCTAGCACTGAACATATATGCATAACGGTATTCACGTATGCTTACCTTCTTCTGGTAAGTCTCCGTCCGAGTCGCTAGCTGTTGTCGCTAACGATGTCTTCAGTCGCAGACGTCGCACGAAAGTATCCATTATACTTTGTTTGCGAGGTATTGGTTTCGCTTCCCCATTAAGTTTCGATTCTAGATTCCCAACGGTGTCCATCTTGATTATATTTGATGACGATGCCTCCCAACCACAATACCGATGATAGTATGATACCAAAAGTATAAGGTACCAAGGTTACCTCGAATATATTGTTCATTCACTGAGTTACACGTTAACCAATTGATCGGTAGTGTGACATAGATCTATTTCTATTTGGAAATAACCCTCACTTCATAGCTGTAACGAAACTTACTCGAATTGGTCGAGATTCAAGTTGATCTGTATGTATTTCAAGATGTTGTGTACGTCGCTTCATAATATGTTTGCGATGATGCCTGTTCTTGAGAACGTTCACCTTACAAATAACACCTTCATCGATCAAAGTCGAAATATGGTGTTATCGCGTGTGTATATCGTGTACTGTATTGGCTTCAAGGGCGGCAAGATGGTGTTGTTTATGAAAGACACGTATTCTGCCGATGTATCTGAATGTTTATAAGCGATATCAGGTTTTCGACCAGGTATATTCAGTGTTGCGGAAGCCCAAGAGTGTAGTAAGTGTAAACAATAATATAACTACCCATTCACAGCATGGTTCCAGTCCGTTTGCAGGTCTTAATCGCATCAACAAGGAACATTAACCCACAGAACGAAACTGTTTGTTTTCAGCTACATATCAATGATTTTAAAGTACTTTGTTTACTATTGATAAAGACCTTCACATTTTTATTTTGTTTCTTAAATTAATGCTGAATGCTGGTTCTTATGCGGCCCGTTTCTCAATGATTACTTGAACCTGCCTCACTGCTCTACAAGTTTCATATCATAGTTCTTGGCGTTAGTAAGTTCCATTTATTGCGTTTCATAAGATATAGTTTGTACGAAACAATGAAATCATTGACGAATTTACCGTCTATTTGTATTCTTCGAGTTTCCAGATTGAAATTTATCGAACATGTTGGTTTACAATGGAAACATGTGCCGAATTTATCATCAGCTCTATTCTTCAATTCCACAGATTGGTACATAGAATCTTTTTTAGCAATTACTTGTAAGCACCGAATCATGGAGTCGAACCAAACTTTCATTAATTCGCCGAAAGGACGGTCACACCACTAGGCTAACACCCGTTTCAAATCTCAATAACTGGACAGTTCTTAAATATTTGTTAACCCTATTAATGCCGGATAAATTATGATTTTCTTTTCAAATAACACCTGCAGTTTTCTCCAGCAAGGAAAGGTTAAATTGATATTTCTTTCTACGGGATAGGTAAAATTAATTCAATGATAATGCTGACCTTTTGTCTCCAAGGACTCGACGAACCAATGAGTTAAGTCCGGAGGGCTTGACAGTGTGGACAACCTTAGCATGTTATCTTGATGTTCTGGTCGAAGTTCAGCACTAGGTCAATGGTCTGAGAACAACACGTGTACGCGCATGCCGTATCTGCACTTAACAGGTGCATAACTTGTTGTGGTCAGTATACATTGCGGGAAGGCATTTTGTTAAAGATGCACAAACATAAAATAAATAATAATCATTGTAATGTATTTTTGATCATTGATGTTATGTGTTGCTTCTCGAAATTAAAAACAAAACAAACCATGTCTGCAAAATAATTCTGAGTTTATATCGTGTTAAAAATAACTTCGATCATTACAATTAGAAAGTGCTTGCCCAAATTTAAGTCACACCGAGTGCGATAACGATAACGAACAAATTTTAGTTCGTTATCATTATAATGTGACCGGGCAGTGAGATTACAAAACTTTTTAGTACGATTGTATACTCAATCTCAAATTAATATGGAGATTTGTGAACAAAACCTTGCGTTGAGCATCGAATTCAAACTCAAAAGTGTTTCGTAATCTCGGGGCTGGATATACTAGATTTTGCGCTGTATAACGATTCCATTTTTTTTAAATTCTCATTATCGTTATTGTGTTTGGTATAACCACACCTATATAAAGTTATAACATAACGAAGTATACGTTTTTATTAAATTGTTTTGCTGCATATAACCACCCATTATATAATAATGTATTTTAGCATCCAATGTATTGTACCTTATTTTATTCTTTTTGTTTGTATATATATCTCGTTATATTTTTGCACCGACTGTATTATTATGAATTGTAAACAAAGAGAGGACTTCGATAAGTATTTCACTTTTATCTGATAGTGTTGAACTTGTGTCAATAAAATATGTTGAAATCAAATGTATGTTATACACAGAGATCGCATCGTATTGTGACAGATAAAGATAGTCTATAGAACAAGGTATCTTTTCTTAAGTCAAGTCATATATATAGCATTAATATAATGATATGTCCACTGCGTAGCTATGTCAGTGATTGATAGCGGAGATAATTGTTTCAGTTTACAAAGGTTGTAGAGAACGTAGATCTGTCTCCCTGTTTAATTCCGACAACAGGCAAGCTGGATAGTTTAAAAACAAAATAAATATTATTTTGGAACGCTATGCACCAGATATACCATCGGTTCTACTGAACGAAAGCCCCCAAATGCAAAAAGATTTTTAGCATGAACATTTAAGAAAATACATGCTACAGCCCCGGCATTATTTGGTATTCGTACCTCTGAGAACAGTCACCGCGTGCGAAAACAATCACTATGCGAGGACAGTCACCGTGCGATAACAGTCACTATATGAGAACATTCACCGTGCGAGAAAAGTCACTACTAGTATATGAGAACAGTCACCGTGCGAGAACAGTCACTATATGAGAACAGTCACCGTGCGAGAACAGTCACCGTGCGAGACTAGTCACTATGCGAGAACAGTCACCGTGCGAGAACAGTCACTATGCGAGAACAGTCACCATGCGAGAACAGTCACTATGCGAGAACAGTCACCGTGCGAGAGAACAGTCACTATGCGAGAACAGTCACCGTGCGAGAACAGTCACCGTGCGAGAACAGTCACCGTGCAAGTGCAAGAACAGTCACTATGCGAGAACAATCACTATGCGAGAACAGTCACCGTGCGAGAACAGTCACTATGTAGGCGCTTCACGAAAGGGTCGTATGCTATGTTCCTGTCCTAAATCAAGGCGTACATCATGATACAAGCATACGTTTAGCAGGAAATGACAAAAGCCTTTATTTAGGCCCTGACTATATCGCTACGACACCTTTGTGAAACGTACTATTACACCAGGCCTGCGTTTCACGAAAGCGTCGTACCGATAGTACGATCATAGATCGAGGTTTACGTCATTTCCTGCAATAGAAACAGCACGGGGTACGACACGACTTTCGTGAAGTCAATGTCACATTACCTGTTTTCTAGATTGAAAGAAATATTTTCACCCACCCATTCTATCTAAAAGGGTACGGGTATATTAGTATGTGGCGATTCAAATTTCACACCATAAATGACAAATGCACTACAATATATTTCCTCTAGAAACAAATCGTATTCATCAATACTTAACAAAATAAATCAATGGGTAGCAGAGATTTGTTTGGAAAGCTTTCTATCCAATTTAAGAACTTGGATTGAGTAATTTGGTGCCATTTTTCTTGAAGAGTAACTGGAATTGTAGTTGTTTGGGAATTCTTCATTTACATTGGTAAAATAACATAATGCTATATTATTCAGTATGAGTCTACGGGCCCGTAATTACTGTTGCCAAGTGTAGGCCTATATATGAGTCTACATTTTCTAATGCATCATGTTCACGCTCTTCGTAATTAAAAGTGAGTTTGCTTTAATTTTGGTAATGTTTCCAATTGTAATTTCCATTTACCGGTATATCATAGAAATGAATCTGTGAGAATTTGCCCTTGTCCTCGGAGTAGGTGGCCAATGAAATAATTAATCAACGGACCATGACAGTGCCACGAGCGGGCACGTACAGAGGTCACCAAGGTCAGCAGTGAAGTTAGTTAAGAACAATGACAGGAAACTCGGCATCTTCTAACTCGACAAGCGGATACCGCGCCCCGAGAACAAGTTTTACAAGGGCATTGTACTACTCATACAGACAGGTACAGCTATTGAAACAGAGCTATTGGGACGTACATGCATATATATCTTGACAAATGATATACAAATAAAAATAAGCCAACATTAATGCAGAAGTCATTGGCCGTAAAATATTTCCGTAAAAAAATAATTCTGCCTTGAGAATATGACACCGGTGACATGTATACAGTGTGAGTGTCGGTGTCATGGTGGTCGAGTGTCAGAGTGTCAGAGTCGTAGAACCATGAATGATAGTGGTTAAAAGGTATACAAGCCAACCCAGTCAATAGAAGCATCCATTCAGCCAAGTCTATCCTAAGTGTCTATCTCTGCGCCTCGAGCTTGTGTTTGTCCAGCGCATTATAAATGCACCATTATTACTACTATTATTATTATTATTAGTGTAATGAAAATCGGATTTAAGATTTCGCACCTCATAATATGAAAACATTAATTTAGACACAGGCCACTGAATGCACGAAAACTGATGATTTATCTTTCTATTAATGGTGATGGTGACGGTATTTACGTGCGTAAGATTGTGCTGCGTGTAGAGAGAGAGAGAGAGAGAGAGAGAGAGAGAGAGAGAGAGAGAGAGAGAGAGAGAGAGAGAGCGAGAGAGAG
>JAULBP010145599.1:0-15798 GCA_032355345.1 Lepetodrilus pustulosus | reverse complement strand
ACACACACACAAACACACACACACACACACACACACACACACACACACACACACACACACACACACACACACACACATGCATACTCAAATTAAGATATTGGGACAAGCATAACACACAAACACGAGATAAATGCCACTATTTTGAGGGTTTCTATTCGTGTACGTTGCTATGCAACTGCTGATTTGTGTGTGTAAGATACCACGAGTTGTACATTTGCGAGGTTATTCCGAGGGTCCGTGTTTTAAAGTGCTCTATCCATTGTTTGCTGAATCACTCGATGTTTGTCGCTGGTAGTCGCCAACTATGGCTTACCACGATCACTAAGTATACAAAATGGAATGTTTGTCCAGTTTGGTCACTTAGAAGATATGAGTAGCTTAGGCGCAACACGTTCCTGTGGACACCACTGCGCATGTGCATGCAGACAGGATACACGCGAAAAGAACATATAAGCTAGTTTTTAAGGTGGAATATGAAGAAATGATTTTTTTTTAAATCAAGTGTAAATGTAGTCTATTCTAATTTACAGAATCAATTAAATCATATTACCAGGACCCTTGCTTGTTTTTAAATTACATATTTTAGATATAGATAATGTCACATATAAATTGTGAGTAGGCCTATACGTTTATAATTTTTCTAAATGAAGATCAAGTTGTAACGGACACGACGAACAATATGAATCCCAAACATGTACATGGTTATTGTTACCAAGTTGTTACCAAGTAGATACCCACAGAACAGAGATCTGTATACAATCATATACGCACATCCATCCACATATTCTATACCATCTTAATATTTGTCTTGCTTAGTCTAACACGCTATAACCAGGGGCTGTATCCTATATACAGTTTAGTTTTTTAATTGACATTTAAGTCGGCAAAAAATACCATAGTTTTAACATATTTTGACTAAGTTTTCTGTACTTAATTGAAAGTAAATCTAAAACTGCTGACTAAATCAAATACGGAAAAGTTAGACGAACTATGTTGCAAAATTAGTATTTTGCTGACAAAAGTCACTCTTATGAACTAGGGTGTTTAGGCTACCGCCCCGGGGAATTACTAGCTTCTACGCAAATGGAAACATACTCCCTCGACAATAACCCTGTATACAGCACTTCTCGACAATACCCCTGTATACAGCACGTCTCGACAATACTCTTGTATACAGCACTTCTCGACAATACTCGTGTATACAGCATTTCTAGACAATATCCCTGTATACAGCACTATAGACAATATCCCTGTATACAACACTTCTAGACAATATCGCTGTATACAACACTTCTAGATACCCCTGTATTCAGCACTTCTCGACAATATCCCTGTATACAGAACTTCTCAACAATACCCCTGTATACAGCACTTCTCGACAATACCCCTGTATACAGCACTTCTAGACAATACCCCTGTATACAGCACTTCTCAACGACCCCTTGTATCTGGTTGACCTTGTCCCGACGATATCACACAGCCACCACCTCGCCCCAGCCCCAATCATACAGAGCCCTTCAGGCCCAATCATAGACTCCTCCAACATCAAAGAAGGGACGCAATAGAGCTTATCACTCTAATCGTTAAATAATACAGTGTCGCTCCCACCCCGGGTGCATGGAAACACGAGACTCGCCTCCAACATCAATCGCTAACTAGCCCCTTTCTGGACCCTCAACCAACGCCGATACCGCCTTTCCTGTTCCCCAGGGAGTCGCATTCTGGTGACCTACATCCACTTCCGGCGACTATAAGGAGATATATGTTTGACCTCCATGCTTGGCTAATCAACATAACTGCTCTATTTGGACATCTCGGGTTGCCCCCAGCGGGAGAGATGTTAACATAACGACGCCGGGTGGAAATGTGAAAATCCCCGAACTTTTCTTTGTACGGCTATCATGTTTCTACCTTCAGACTTAGAACCGAGACTACATGCACGGCTCCCCAGAGTGGCGCTGTGGTTTCTTGCATACCACCTCCACCCCTGCAAACCCACTCCACCCCACAGCCACCCAGTTGTAGCACAGACACATGTATATTCACTGAATTTTATACCTATTTTTTTAGTATGAAAAGTCACCTTCCACTAATTGTAAAGCATATTTAGAAATCTCCTTATCAATATAAATACTACCCTATTCAAGGTGTGCAATGGTAAACATAACGACTTCCATACAAGCCTTGGCCCGCGTGCCATCCGTCATTTGTTACCACTATGCCAGATCAGCGCATGTTATTGTAAAGCCAGACCTACACCCGCATACATAAATCATCACCCACAGGGATGCCGTCTTATTGCAGTCACACTCACAGTAGGGTGGGTAGTCGGGCCGACGGGGAGACACCCAATCCCAAAATACAAACAAAGCATATTAGTCTCAATCAGCTGCAAGTCGTAACATTTAACAATAACCTCCATCATTGACATCGGATAGTTTATGATGGGTCTGCATCGGCCTACAGTCTTCCCAAACATGCGCGGCGGTTGGTCTTCGAAAGGGATCTGGTTTGATGTTTCGCTTAATATACGTCTAGAACCATGGTCGCTTTGTGCAGGAGGATCCACTAGGTATGTACTGAACTCCATCCGAACACACCGACCGTAAAATTACCTACAGTGAGTCTGTTACACGGGTGTCATCCATCACAGATGGTTTGTCGTGGTATTTCTACTCCAGAGGCTGTGCACGTCTTGTCACGGGTGGAGTCACGCTACATACTGGCGACATCCACTGTACCTTGTTCTGTAATTACAGGTATGTTGGTGCTGCTGTCACGTCTCAGAGAATAGCCAGTGGATACACACACCAATACACCTGACAATGGATTTTTAAAGTGTCTACAATAAAAAATGCCGTTTGTTGAAATTTGACATTGATGTATCATGGACCGGTCGGATGATGAATGATGTCGGATCTTACTACGGCTCAGGTGAACAACTAACAATTGTGACCGAGGTATACTTTCGTTTCCGACAAGGCGGCCTGCACAACACGACATTATCTCTCTTGTATATATTTCCAGCACAACATAGATAGAATATCACTGCGTTTGTTTTAATGGAATTGGTAAACGAATTGATTTTATAGCAGTCTGTACATGTATTCCGGAAGTGTAATTTGACTTCTTGTATTGATATCGAAACAGAGTCTGTCTAAACTTTGACACAAATTGTCACATGACCTTCCAGCGATTAGAGTAATTACTTTATGCAAATTAGTGCAGAGAGAAGGGCCTGGATTTAATGGAGACAATATTAAGTTTCCGGAACTAAAAACTCGCATCACTCGTGTCTTGTTTTCCAATAATAGAAGTGGCTTGCCAAACATCCAGCCTCTCCATCCCGCGTGCTCAATCACAATATCGGGTTGTGGGAATCACGCGCAAAGACAAAACATCTGCGACGAGATCGTATCCCTTGTACAGGGAACAGAAGTGGCTCAGGCGGACCTCCGTACTAACTAACGGCCTTGACCCGTCTGTCACCCACAGGACGAGCATAATGCATTTCTCTTGTACGTCCCACATACTATTTGAATTGCATTTTTAAACCAGAAATATGCGAGGTGTTTTTAAGTGCTGCGATCCAATGTTTGCGTCGGTCATCACCACCGCCATTATACGAATTCTAAAACACTTGAAAGTCAATATATCGGCTTTAAATACATTATCTCGACCACGGATGGGTGGAAGGAAATGGCTGGGGGGTGGGAGTGGAGGTGTCTACATCTAGTTTAGTATGTGAAAACACAATACGCAATAAGAACCACCAACCACCTCACTAGGTCTTCAGTATTATACCCAGTCAGATTAGTTCTACCAAATCATTAATTGTCAAAACTATTTGTGTGTAGACAGTAGGTCTACAAAATGAAACTAGAACTTTCATACGACCGCATACTTTCGGTATGCTGGCTATTTAGCATAACAATGAATCAGCATGTAAAATTATTATTCCAATTGTTACCATTGGATCCATCACTGCCGTCACCATCTCTGACAGTTATATTTACGGTTGTCTCCCTTTAACCGTCAGTTGACCGGTCGACGCAGCGTCGCGTCACCACCCGTGACGTTGGCCTCTATCGAATTTCACGGCAACAGTGACTCACATTTGTCCCCTTCCCCCTT
This sequence comes from Lepetodrilus pustulosus, assembly GCA_032355345.1. Lineage (NCBI taxonomy): Eukaryota > Metazoa > Mollusca > Gastropoda > Lepetellida > Lepetodrilidae > Lepetodrilus > Lepetodrilus pustulosus. The sequence continues at coordinate 11,664 of JAULBP010145599.1, read as the reverse complement.
TTCATCTAAAGAAGGCTGGAAGCCGCAGCGGGGGTTTCTGAGGATTGTGTCTCGCCTATTCACCGCTCAAATACCAATATATCGGATTGCCTCGCTTTTTAATAGACTGTCTCAGTGCGTGAAATGTGAATAAGATTAAGAACTCCCCGGAACTTGGAGGAAGAAAGTGTGTAAACTCCAAAACACTTCACATTCGGGTTCTGCACTGAACAACCGATTAGCTATATATATATATACTTCCAACTCCCCAATCGGTTATCTATTATGTAATAGCTCAATACACGTGTAAATATGTTGCTTTAATTTAATCGTAATATGTTTTATATTGCTTGCTGTAAAATGTAAACGTTAATAACTTTCAAATAATTTCAGAAAGTATGACACCGGATATCAATTTACATACTTTGAACACAGTTATTTAACTGTATTATTACGTGCATGCATTTTCTATGCATCAATTCCAATTGTAGTCATCTAATTAAAATTAATAACTCGCACTGTAAAATTCCAATATTAATTTACGTAAAAATATTGCATAGTCAAAACACAATATTTAAATAATGAACTATATTTCTATTTACTGAAATTTACCAATTATCTAGCGAAATAAACAAAACAACATATTTTATACACAGTGTATACAGAAAGCTGTAATCTTGATATAGTCCTACATAATTTTAAATACACCACAATATACACTGGCAGCTTGACCTAATTTTTCGAACAGCAAAGTAAGAACATGCTTTAGAAAATCCAAGTCGTTTCATCCTTCCGTAACATTGGAAAATAGCAAGTAAATAGTTGAATGTTTGTAAGGATAAGCACGTCATCATTGTGTACAAGAACGTCTGCATCCATTCCAGCCAAACTATGTCGTCAGGAATACCACTACAATGGCATCCTGTGTTTAAATAGCTCACAACAGTCGTCTTTTAGGACAATGAGGCCGACAGAAGACAAAAAAAAGAGGCGCATTTTTGTGTCAAAGCCATGCTGCGCTATAGTAGACAAGGGGCTGCGGTGATTATCGATTGAAATGGTCGCCACTGCAGTTATGTTTTAAAACTATTTAGGTCACCGGTCTGTGGCAGGATGAAGAATGCTTAATAATGGAATCAACAGTCAGCATGGTCGATATCGTGTATGTAGTATGTAGTATATTAAATGTAAACTTAACACTGTATGACAGTGTATAGCGTTACGATAGGCCTACTCTTTAAAAATCGAACAATCATATATCATATTATAATTGATATAAAGCATACAATGAGAACAAAACATGCAAGTTATAAAATATTTATGTTTTGAAATGCATTCATAAGGAAATACCATTTGGAAGCCATATTAAATGCACGTAAATATTCCATTATAATGGCGCCCGAATTTCAATATATCAACGTCGGAGGGATTTCTGACATTCCAATAACGCTGGATGATCTATCGTCATTGTATGTGCTATCCCGCTTATATAAAAACTTATCAAACCTGAAATATCTCATATACCTTATAATTTGGAATACTACGTATGTCCTGTTCTATATCGTGAAACTAACGTGCATGGATGGTACTTGGTGTGCGTGTGTGTGTGTGCAATTTTCTTTGGATCGGGTATTCCTATGGATGCCACAATTGTATATCTTGGAGAATAGAAAGGATATCACACCTGTATGAAGGGTGTATTTCAACCACTTACAGAAATGGGGCCTGTTTCACGCGCGGTCTTTCAATAAAACGGCTCCGTCTAATTATCGAATTTCAAGAAAAATGTGAGCTGTTTAAGGTCGAGATGAACAGTTTACTAGAGGTAATATCTGTATACTGTAAGGCAAATTGCCGTTACGCGAAAATCAAATATTCCAGCAATATTCGTAATGAAGACCATACAGACTAATATCGACCAATGAATACTTCTGCAGTGGCGTGACATCCCTCTTGCAAAGTCGCGTGAAGCATCGAGTTCAGCAGCGAACCTGCGTTGTTTGAAATTTGAGTGTACGCGATGTCGATGTGATGAGATTGCTTCTAATTTTCTGATATCATACTCCAAGCTCAACACACCACTTGCAACAAAACGTTGCCATTTTCATCGATAACTGTCAGACATAAGGCCATGCATTGCATTCAACCAACTTTCTTTTTGTGTTTCTCTTTTCTGTTCCAGTCTTTGATGCATGGGATGTCTTGGAGACCGCGATGAGCAGGTCTCTCAATCTACAAGCTCCACACATCGCCAGTATTGCGGGCACGGAACAGAGAGGCTTCTACGACCCCACGCCGTCCGACGTCAGGAATACAATGGCGGACACCACGTAAACCCCGAGATCGGACAACGCGCACGTTTCGCCTGCCTCGGCCAACCCCTCTAGCATGTTGCCTGATCCCCGCCGTTTGATCTATCTTGTGGCAAAAAAGAAATAAGGGTTTGCTAATGCAATTTTCCACGCCGTCTCTTAGCATTAATTCACAAAATTCAATCGCCTACAGTTTACCCACGTTACGACGGAGTCACTTTGGTTTTGAATTCGATTTTCGACGGCGTCTTCTCGTGTTGGTCATAACCGGAAGGAGTAGCACTGCGGAGCCGTTTAAATCTCGGCGGATGACAGAGGTGCATTCCATCTGTACCAAGTCATTTAATTACAGCTCAACATGCATGCCGGAAGGTGTGGAGAAAGTCCTTCCGCTACCATTAAAATAACGCTCTGACATTCATCCACTATAGTGGTCAGGTACACACCCCCACTCAACCCCAACCCCCCTTCCCAAACACCACCAAGAAGAATGTGTAAAGCCACACGTGGTAACAAATCTCTGAATTAAATATACTGACGAAGTACAAATCTCTGGCACATGGTATTGTAGAATGTCAAATTCCTCCCACTGTGTTCAAAAGGGTTAACGTCAATGGTTTCTACACGCTCTTATTGCTGCTCGAGTTCCAATCCATACAAATATTAGTCTTTAACAAAGCGGTATTTACAACGTGACAATGGTATTTCTACCATTCCGAATCGATATCACACGTCAGCGTTATGAAGACGCTGTCGTCAAAGAACGCATGTCCTACTCCGCCACATGTTTCCGGGTGATATGAGCCGCATTTAACCTTCGCCATTGTCATACTACATACATTTTAACAAGAATGATCCATGGTATAATTTGTCACGTGAGATTATCCATTGTGCCAGCTAATGCGCTGCTTAGTGTCAGTATATAATAATTTGCATAAAGATAACATGAGTCACGTGACTGCGATTCAACCGACATTTTAGATGCGGATTTATCAATGATTCCCACGATTAGTACGGTAATATCTAATTATTTCACGGTGAACATGCGCCAATTATATACAGGCAACCATCCGAGGTACATCCTGAATATAGGCCTAATTATTTTCCAAATGCTATAATCTACAGTACAAGATGTATTGGTGGGGATTTGCTATGATATTTACGTAGGGCCTGTCTAAACATTAGTTGGTTCTCAAAAATCGATAAAATGCATATATATATATATATATCTTTATATATTTAATTGCATTTAAATAAACAATGAATATAATACGGTCATAAAATGTCAACTACTGTACAGTACACGGCTTACTGTTACATTAATAAATAACACATAATTGATCAATGTCGCGGCGAAAAAAACATTGAATCTTCGCGTTGTATATCGCGGATAGAAATAACAATAGTTTTGTTTTAGATACTATAGCGTATCGAAATAATAATCAATTAACAATCTCGGTGTTTTAAATCGTGTTTTTTTTTAACTTGGTGAAAGCAGCTTATAATGCTGAAATTGAATATGTTCAGACACCACGTGACCTTCTATGACGAACATAACTGTCATCTCCTAATGCAGGATATCATATGTCAACATAATCACAATGAACAGATAGTTATATTGATTGAGATGTATGTGGATTGAAGTAAAATTGTTGTGCTTACATCGCCGTTGATACTTAGACGTAGTGTTGTGATGAAGTTACAAACACTTCCCTGTTTCACGGACAGTTCGGCATCGTACCCTGATGGATGTTTTCATGTTAAATACGTACACTCACCAGTTATTTCCCGTGTTCAGTTGGCTAACCGCTCATGTTGTATGTACAATCCCAACTGGTAAAACTCCCAAGAAGCTTGTATATATCCGCTAATGAGCTGTAGGATAGATCTACGTGTACACGTCTGCTTCCAGCGCGTGCTGAGAGCAGACGAGAGGTAGACGGGCGCGCTACACCTGCACCGTTCAACCGTCAACGACTCCGACAGCTCGAGGACCGACGTCGATCCTACTGCCACGAGAAGAAATTCCGGACACAAAAAACACGTTTTTTCTTCTCCGGATGGTGTATTGTTCTGTAATACCGGCCACACACGGTGTATATTTATCACCAGACCAGTTGTTGATCTCACTTACAAATTAGGCTCCTTTTCTAATTCTTGAGAACTTCCTTTCCAACACAGGCAAAACTGACGGTTTGGTTTCACGCCTTTGTCAGTAAATAGACCACTAATTTACGAACAAGCCTGTCAAAAATGTCGTTTTTCACATGAATCCCGTAACTTATTAATGATTAATACACCTGTAAAATACTATTCACTAGCATGAATCGTACACATGTCGGGATTTCGTACAATGACCTAGGGACGGTGTTCATGGACTGTCCTGGACCTAATTGTAATCCAGTTCCGCCGAGTAAATGTGTCCACTCTTGAAACTATCCTCGTGTCGTCTGCCTGTGGATGATCTCTACACGTCTGCTCGGAGCGAGTTTATCAGATAGTACTCCAGTGTTACACGGGAGCTTGCGAGAACGCCGAGGGCTGACACAGGTGAACCACTGGGCAGGTAGACGCGCTGAACGCCGGTCGGTGCTCAGGTGTGTTAACAGATAAGTTCAATGCGACTATTTTCAAATATCACTCTCGTTAGTCCCCACGGCGCCACGAATTCCCTCTGGAGCAGCAACTCTCAACATGCACCGATTTGAGTTGTTTTCTTACGTGAAATTTAACACTTGCATGACCGGACCACGAGATTTTTTTCATGCATCATATAACTTGTCAGAGAGTATTGAACATTCCTGGAATCGAGATAATTCCTGGCCAAGTAGGCCTACTACTCGACGTCCAGTTTAATATGGAACCTCAATGATCAGTCGTAGTGATTTAGTCCTCGTGGTTGAACACGGGTAACAGTTCTTTTAAAGTGCGAACCTCGGGTAGATTTCTCAATAACCTGTGTGAAAGTATGAACTTCTGCTAGCGGAAACAGTCCAGGTCCCAGCTCGCTCCTCGGACGTCCCAAACTGAGCAGTGTCCCGAGCTGCGACGTGGTTTCAGTTAAAACAATATTGTTTGTGCTGTGTCCGCGATGCATGCTCCCGTGCTCCCAGACACCGGACCTGGGCCTGTCGTCTGTATGTTCCTGGAACACTGTCAAACTGTCGCCGGTACCTCGCCGTCTACTCTACCTGATTCTACTCACGTCAGGGCAGGGCGAACAAACAGTTAATTAATTACATCAGCGAGACGTTAGGTGCACCGGCAACAGGCGACATGCTCGCTCATAGGACGAGAATGCGGTCGAGGGCGACCAAGAAAAGCAAACAGCTTTCAATCGCTGGCACAAACAGTCGCTGACAAGTTGTTTTTTTTATCAAACTTTTGGGCCGGGGTTCCGAGTCTAACATCAAACTTGGACAAGGGCAATGCACACACAGCGCAGTTGCTAACCTTAGAGCGACAAGGGATTGTCGTGTTCGACTCCCAGTAATCGATGGTCGGGCAAGTGATTGCCTGCATTTACCGATGGACATAACCCCATTGGCCTCATACACACAGTGGCGGGGATCTGAACCCGTCCCTATATCACTGTATCAGCGCAAGCAGTGCCAAGCGTTCACTTTTGATAAATTAGCTGCCTACTGGAGCGGAATCGATGCTGTACACCGCCAGAGCCGTGCACCGACCCCCCTTCTGATCGATCCCCGCGTTAACTAGGCCCACCGTCGTCCACGATACAGACACGCACGCACGCACGCGCGGAACATTTCTCTGCGTACATTCAGTATATACCACCACACAAGCACCAATTCTAATTAACATTTTATGATCCCGGATTAAATAGGATTAACCTCTTATTGTCTTCACGACAATTCCTGAAATGATTCGTAGGGTTACGTTGGACCAAATCATGGCTACTAGAATACACTCCCTGTGTTGTAGATTCACAGAACCCAGGCAATATATAGCACGCAGAAGACATTCTACAAACAAACGCTATATAAACCAGCAGTAGCATATTGAAAGGGCAAGACATTCTCTGAAACTAGCATATTTCTGTTCAGTACATGATCTGTTAGAACCATCCCACGGCTTAATCGATAACACCCAAAACATTACTGAAATCTGACTACCAACACTTGAAAGCGTAACAATAATTACACCAGCAATGTAACTACTCACAGAATTACATGTTTTACTTCATTCCGATTGACCGGGGCTGATTTACAAATACACTCCAGTATCGAGTTTCTGTCCGGACGTCGGAATAACGTGGCGACATTGATAGGCTGAGATTGGCGTTATTACGTAGGTATTTATCAACAGGTAGCGAGATTGGCTTTATTGCACAGTTGTACATCTACAGGTATGGATAACAATGTTAGTACATATATTTTTATTGTCAGGTAGACACAACATTGTTATTACACATGTATATCGGATCTAGGAATGAATAATAGTGATATTACGATCTTGAAAAAATATTGAAATTTGTTTTGGGCTAACAATCAGAATTTACCATTCTTAAAGCATCTGCAGTAGACAGGGCAGCAACTCATGATGGATTTACTTAATGACAAGGACGAGCTCTTGGAGATGGTCCACGTAACTACTCAGTGTATATAATATACAGTAGGCCCTACTCGACGAGATACTCCACGAAGATGACACACACTGTGACAATGGCGATGTCAGAGGCTATACTTGTCTGAGAAACCTCGGTCTGATCAGGAATAATGCAATATATCAAGTTTTCATGTATTGATTCATCCACACAAATGATATTGGTCATACGTCTCATCCCAATATTTGATGTTTCCTTTATCACAAATCTAATTTGGGTAAAAGGTGCTCAACAACTGGTAATGTAACTACAGTATCAACTCGTACTGGGCTCCCTCTGGTGGCCATTGTTGCTGGTCAGAGACAAATCTCCGTGTAGATGGGTTATTAGAGATGATTAATATTATTGTCTGTAGCGCAGTACTTTGCTAAATCCTGTCTCGACCTTAGTTACTATAGACGTTATAGTCATTCCGCGCATTCTCCAAGTATATCATCACGTGTCAAACCAATGTTCTGGACGGTACCAGAGACTGAAGCCCTGGGGTGGGAGGGGTTGGGGGCCTGTCCACGGACGCGATCGAACGGAATCTGGAGTCTGGGCGGTTTTACACTAACTAGAGCCCTAGGGGCTGGACCTATGGATTCTATCGCATGACATTAGCATCCACCGTCACCCATGCTTCCCTGACAACGGCAATCCACTCCTAGTTTCTCTAGAGGTTTGTTGCAGTCTAAATGTGGGGCAGAATGACCTAGATCTGGAGACCTTTTCACGAAGCGCTCGTATCCACCAAGAGACCATAGCGCTCTGGTGTCTATCCGTTTCGGTGATCTTCGTGAAACGATACCCAAGGATATTAAAAGAAAACATTGATGTTTTGATAATTTCGTAACTTTTCAAAACCATATACACATGTACTTAGAAATAACAAATCACTATCCAAGTTTGAACCACTCAATTATTTTGACAAACTAATGTCACTTCATGACAAGTTTTACTCAAATTTAAAAACCCATCTTGTCCGGCGTACAATGATAAAATATGTCATACTACCTAGTAAAACCACTCATCAGCTTATATAATAAACTAAGAAGCATAGTAAAGTAAGTAATGTAAGCCAGATACACCAAAAAAAATCACTATCGAGGTAATTAACCATTCAATTACTAGTAACTATCTAAAATTCATACAAAGTATTATCCTATCCGGAAATTCGAATGAGTCACCTGTAAGCTGATATTCTATCATTACGCATCTGTTAAAATAGTTGCTATAAAATTATACGGAATAAAATCCAGATTCCTACAATTTCCTGAGAGAAAACAAAAATAGAATGTTCATAACCACAGAGAATTTAATTTTCCATGCAAGTCAGTGTTATTATCCAGTGCGGCTGGTTGAACGGCCCATTAAGTTTGGATGATTAACTCGCGACAGGGTAAAACTACAACAGATTCATGTTCATTAATCTCCGTACACTGTCACTGAGCGAACCCTACCCTCATGCAGGGACCCCTATCCCCAAGCACCATCAGAATACCACGGCGCGTCTCCGTACGTCGCCACGCTGAGGTGGAGCCGGACAGATGACAAATCTTGGTTGGCCCTAATCAACCATGGCGGTCAGATGGAACATTCGAGGGCAAGAAGGGCAGCCGAGAAGAGAAGGGCCATTAGATCTCAGCATATTGTAGTCATTGGCGGAGCGCCCTAATGGACTCGTAATGGTAACGTTATGGCTCCGGCAAACAATTATTTTCTGGATCATTGAGAGTGGCGAATTCGACAAGACTGCGAAGCATCGCGTGTTGCAGTCGCAGACGATAACCGTTCGTTCCGAGGATCGAAGGTCAAGTTGTCGGCAAGAGAGGTAACTCGGTTTTTCTTTGCTGTGCAACCTCTCGCGATAAATAGTGGTAATTGGACAGAAGACGATTCGCACTTCATCCGGGCTACTCTTCTTCAGAAACAATATAATCGATCCGTAACCTGACGTCGCTATTCGTCTGTACAGGAAACGGCGGGAAATATGACAAGATGGCGCCACGTCGTTACTCTGCTCTCTCTCTGGAATCATTCTGTTTCACTCCCATTACGACGGGGAAGCTACTTCGCTATATGAGGCTGTTCCATTCCCAAGTAGCGTCAATTTAGAGAGAGAGAATGCAAGCCATTTACAACCAAAACGTGGAGAATGCTGCTCTGTAGTGTTCTCTTCTGACCCAGCTCCGAGCCCCGGCTATCTGGAGAGATGATCCCGATCACACCGAGGGGTTGTATATGGACGCATATCGACCAGCACCGCAGTAGTGATAGGAGCGAGTACGAATGTCGACGTCACTGGAAACAGCGCGTCTCGGGTTAGCGTAGCTGTATCAGGATAACGTGAGAGAGTCTCCGGAGAATATTTCACTAATGTAATCGAATATGTCTACATGGAGTGTAAATCCAATCCCAGGCAATTCTGATGGTGAATGCGACACACCAATCAAACTAAACATTTACTCCGGACCGAGGTTCGACAATTACTGGAATTGCCAACACCAGGCTGGAAATGGTCTAAATTGAAATTCTAGATACGAATAAATATTTTAAGTTGTCGATTATTTCCCAATCTCGTACGCATGCCGAGTTCATGTACTTTCTGACGAATATAGTATACATCAGCTATACACCTAGATGAACCGCAGAGAAAACCCACATAAATTAAGTTTCGTCTTCAATAGCACCATTCCAAACCTCGTATAGATATTCTTAATATTCTTAATGCTTAATGTGAAGCAATTCTGTAATACTGGATATGACAAGGACATGCCCACAGGAAACGGGGATTTGGATAGCACTGGAATCATGAATGTGTCCACGTTAACACGATTTTCTTTTCTTATATTTCAGAGATTCAGATATCAGCTTTCTCAATAATTAGGTTTCGTCCGAAGTAGTTTCGAAAATTCCTGACTTCCTTATGTATTTGTAAAGCCAGTAGCTTTTATGCAAGCCTTTATGTGGACGACTGATGACACTATATCGACCATACGGTCAGATCCAGGTGGAGTAGAGTCCCTTTAAGAGGGATGACGGGATTTGGGGGATATTGAACACATGAGTAATCATGCTTGAAGTGATCTGGTTTTCCAACCATTTACCCCCAGGGTCTTCATTCTCAGAGTCCCTCGTGTCCAGTCACATTTAATATCGAACACGCTCTCGGCTTCTCGCTCTCCTCGAGTGCCATGGATGCTGGCAATAAAGCCCGTCTTGTAGAGGGATTCGATCCCATGAAGTGGAGCCGGATTAGTCCAGTGGTTCTATCAATCTCGTGGAAGCCGTTCTGGAGAGGGTAGCGCTTGCGGCGTGTTTAAACACCCCCGACAGGAACACGGCGTTCATCCCCCTCGAATCTCCTCATGCTCTGCTCCCCCCGTCCGGTGTGCCTCGCCTCGGTCAAATTAGGCCCTCTCCAGTATTAATTAAAACCTCCGTCTGACAAAAACTGACAGTTCTAACCCTGCTGAGCCACTTACACAACCGATTTGTCACAAATTGGGAATAATTTCACGACTAAATTGCTCAAAGCTAGCGATGATTGTGTCCAACGTACTTCATATATCTGACATGCGCAGCAGGAGGGCACTCAGACTTCCGGTCTCCCAGCATTAGTCATTACCTCGTGTAATGCGCGATATCTTGCCAGCTTACACGCTTCTCAGTTGGATTTGTAGCGAAAATGCACATTCAATGCTATTGGTATTATTTTTTTTGTGGTCTTAAAAATATAGTGTTGTTGTCACATGACTTCATTATGTGTATGTCAGTGACCTTAATGAGAAGCAATTGCATAACGCAATATTCCGTGCACACTTTATTAATATCAGATGATCTCTACTACATTTCATTTAAATGTTCTTATAAAGCTGCCATAGGGCATCATTTCGACAGCATGACCCCACGGTACAAACGAGAGTTTAATGTCAAAAGAGATATTCCGTTCAGAGAGATCATGATTACACTTGTCGATGGCTATAAACACGATTCCCAACTTCTGAGCGCATTCCTGAACATCTTGCGCTTACCGGGGCGCATCCGACGATCCGAAAACATGATAATAATTAGCCCAACTCTCGTCAGGTGAGATTTAGCGAGACCAGTATCAGGCTGGGTATCAGCTAGTTTGCAGACTAGCTTGGGTTGGTTGACGAGTTAGCAGTTGATCCCAGAGATATGACCCATTCGGGTCGCTTATCCAGAAAGGTCGTGGAGATCCGGGATGATAGCCTGCTGGAAGGAATCCTGCTCGCGTGCTAAACGCAGGGTGCCATTTCGCAAAGCGAGAATAAATGAACATTTATGCCAGCTTTTAATGAAATATTAAATTAGTGTATACTATTATTAACGTTTTCTCTGGTGTACATTTTAATGAAATGAACATTAATCTACCCGAACCTAACACAACCTATTAAATAATGCACTTCTGATAAACAAATACTAAGAACTTAATAGAATAAAATACTGCACTTGACATAATATTGTTTGATAGTTTCGCTGCATGGTATCGGCTTAACAGATCAGCATTGTTTTCAAAGTAAGAAGTGCTGGTGTCGCTATGACTGTTGCATACTGATGTCTATTTGCACATCTGTTCCACGCCCCTGCACACTCGGTCGCTGCTAACGAGACTTTGAGAGAGTGGATGTTATCAGGATATTGCTGCTGCTGTTGTTTCTATCTCAAGGCCTTTCGGCTATAAAATGATATGGTTAAGTTAAGGGTTTTACGTCCGCACACACTATATATGTGATATGG
>JAULBP010145490.1:0-15802 GCA_032355345.1 Lepetodrilus pustulosus | reverse complement strand
AACGTAAATAGTCTCAGACTGAAATTCGTTTGGTCATTATCTAGGTCTATCAACCGTGATTGTATGCCTTTAAGTTGCACATCGTACGAACACTTCTATCTCCCAATTGGGCCAATTCAGTTGTTATCAATTCTAGCATAATACTTCGACTAACTCCCTACAGTCTTCACAATTTGTCATGAATCTTGTGAAGACCTATATAACACGATATTCTCATGTAATTTGGAGGCATCCTCGAGATGTATACTCACTGACTACTTTTCATACGCTACATTTCTGACACTCTGGAAAAATCCTGTCCTGTAGCGATCTCAATGACGTGCATTCTAAAAATAGTCTTTAAATTATTGACCAATCCCAGCCAGTATAAGCACTCAATCGTATGAGCTTATAAGGAGCTTCCTGATTGATTCAGTAAACAAGACCTTTTAATTCTCATCATATTGACCTGAATGGGTCGAAATTATGTCAATGGGTCCTTATTACCTAGAAACAGTTGTGTATACTTAACAAAAGGCTTGGCCTACATTTTTGAGGATGAGATATTTGATATATATATTACCAATCAAATATCTCATCCTCTAAAATGTAATTATATATATATATATATATTTGCACATATGCAGTGGAATGGTCTTTGGAAGTACAAACATGATCTTATGTATGTCAAGTGAATGTACTTTGCAGTTGAAACTGACAACTGGTCCAAAACAATCATAAATAGATGTGATAGTGTGCCTTTAAAATAGCTGAGTAAATAATGTTCTCTCATTTGTTGTGGGCAGATTGCTAGAATCACTGTGAAAGTCCGCTCTGGATGCTCATGGATGTTATAAGTGATAGTCATATCGGCGACGATGTCAGTCTCATTGATACTAGCTTCCCAACAACTGTCTGTGATGTGTAGGAAATTGAACCTCCAGTCTGGAATCAATATGAAAGTGGCCTAGACATATTAATCAAATACTTGAAATTAAACCATATAGTTTCCCATTACTGCCATTTCAATATTTATGATTATTACACTCTCTCAATTTCTTCGCTATCTGGTGTCACAAATCTATCAATATTAATTTTAAATTGCCAATATACCTGTGTATGCTACCTCTACGTATTCACATTACCTAAATATTTATTAAATCTGTATTGCTATATGCTCTGCTTTGCATAGTATAGTCTACCTGTAAGTGTCTCTATCTGTCTGTAATAAGCTTCCTGGGTATCATTTCTCGAAGCTGTCATATCCACTGTGAATCTCGTTAGTCCCATGGTATCGTTTCTCGAAGCTCACTTATCCACTATGATACCATAGTGCTCGTAAGTATACCAGGGAGATGTTTTATAGATAATAACTACGAGAGTGCTTATGGTCTCGTAGTAGATATGAGAGTTTCGAGAAACGATACCCAGAGCGCCTTGTATAAGATATCGCTAAGTGTTTATGTTCTCGTAGTAGAAACAATGCTCTGGGTATCCTTTCACGAAACGCTTGTATCTACTAAGAGACTGGTAGCGCTCTCTGCAAAGCAAGCGCTACCACTCTCTTAGTGGATAAGAGAACTTCGTGAAAGGATACCCTGGTACCTTTGTTACGATGGGTAGTACTGGCATGATGCTAGTGTGTGTTCCAAATCTCTATTTGTTATGCTTTGGAGATAAATCATGTCTATTTTTAAAATAATTAAATAAATACAAATTCATAGAAATGCATTCATTTAAATATAAATCGAAACATGTAATTGCCGCCTATGTCTTTGGCAAGGACTAATATATTTACATGTACTTGAACATAACAAGAATTGACTAAGCCTTTCCCTAAAATCTTGTACATATCGGCCTCTAACGATATTCAAATCCCAAATACCTACACCATTATATGGAGGTAGTGTCATTCATGCTCATTTGTATATTAAGTTACATATATCTGTATCTATTTCCATCACTGTGACAGACACACTAAGTCAGAGTAATCGTGTAGCTGCAGAGTTCAAGAGAAGGAGGTGATGCAGGTGACCCCCCTCCCAAGAGTCGTCTGACACCCACATTTGACTTATTGTCTGACTCCTCTAGTCTGATACTGTTGTCTGACACCATTGGTTACCTCTGGAGTCCATCCACAATATACACCATACATACACCACTCCATGCTTTAGTCGCCTTCATTATAAGGCACATCCAGTATCAATCCCATGTATTCGTCAATAGTTCCGTCTACAGCTATCTGCATAGTTATTTCATTATTATGTTATGATCATTTAAATATCTAGACTTGAATTAATGTTCTACGCAGAAATTCTGCTTAAATACAAATGAGTGGATTCGTACTTCATTATTCTTCTTTTACTATAATTTTCCTAATGGCATTTGACCTTGAAATCGAAGGACAAAATATTTCTCAATGGTCCATTGTTTGCAAACTAGTTACCCAGACCTGTTTATCAAAATCACCGATTCGTGTAGGCCTACATGCATCACTAGTTAATCTCCAGTCAAGCTGATAGAAGATGAAAATGGCGCAGACCATAACTGTAGTATTAACAACTTTGGCATCGAAATTTTTATGACAGAGATGGGATATTTATAATTAACTATGCCATGATAATTTGCTTGTAGATAGGAAGTAGCATATACCAAAATATCTAATATTTATATTTAATATAGCTGTCACCTTGAACTCGTGTTCAATCTGGACCAAATAACAGATATACCATCTCTCTTAAGAAGTCGTACCATTTTTCTAACATCTATTGTAAATTGGCTTAAGTGGAGTTTCATTAGCACGAGTGCGGTGTCAATTGCTAGCATTTCCCCAGTGTGTCTACATTAGACTTATCGCCGTCACCTGGCGCCCTCTGGTGTAAGTACGACAACGTTGGTCAGCGACGTCCAGTCTCGTATGACCGTCGTCCAAGTGGGTATGTGGGTGTCACGCCGGTGCCATCGGCGTAATGAAGTGGCCAAAGACTGCGTCAATTAGTCCCACTTGTACCAGACAAGCTTCCGCCCTGGTGTAGTGACATTAACTGCTGGGGAGACGGCCATATTGTCCACAAGAGGAGTCCGGAGAAAGTTCCGTGTAAGGTGTTGCTCTTATCACTGGCATTGTAATGAGACTGCACCTACTGTAGCGCCTCCAGACGTGCGGTCGTTCATACTATACTGCAGCGATGTTTCTTTGGTCTCCAGCACACTGCGTCAAAATCTCCTCTCTAAAGCTGGTAGTGCAGCGTGATGATGTGTTGATGATCTGTTGATTTTATCCAGATTTCTGCATAACGCTTGTCAGGTAATTTGTCGTCCACTTGTTCCTAGCTGTGTGACCTTGAGTTGTCTTGGAGTGGAAACTTGAGTACCTGCTGCTGTATTGTTAATAACTAATATCATCAACCATTTTCTTCAAAATAAATTAAATACATTGTGGAATGTGGTCATTTGTATTTGGAACATTATACTTAAATATGTGCTGGAGATATCATGAAAGTAGTAAGGTGTTTCTACATCCTTTTGTGAGCTAAACATAGATTGCCTTGAATATTTTCAAGACACTGTTACACAAGGGAAGACAAACACCAATCAATATCTGGGACATCCAAAGTTGACTAAGGCTGAGTTTCTTCAAGCGTCTTGAAGTAATAAATGTTTAATTTCAATGTCCATTGAAGAAATACTAGTATTGCTTAAGGAGTTGACAGGTCTGGGTAAGCATTCAATAGTAATTCATTAACTTTGCCTAAAATTGTGATCACAAGATTTATCATGAAAGCAACACAATTCTGATGTATTAGTAATGGAAATAAACAATGATTTAGAGTATATTAGCATATTGTAAAATCATATGCACGTGTACACGAGAGATGCATACACCACTATACTATTGAGTACATTATGTTTCTAGAGTTATGAACAAGTGGTGTATTGGACCTTTACAAATATCGAAAACGTTTCATGAAGAATGTGTACATTTTGTGTAGGAAACTAGTCCAAGGGATGGGAAGTCATGCTATTCAATACAGGATAGTTGTGCCATTCAGTATAATAGTCACTATTCAATGCAGTATAAATGTACTCAATTATATGTATTTGCTGATAATAGAAATAATAATTTCTGGCAACTATTATTAAAAATCAATCAATCTAATTGGTGTAATAGATACAATAGGTGACGATATGTCCAAACATTATTAGATAGAGCTGTTTGATGGGCATGCCCATTGATAATGCACATCCTTAATGAGACACTTTTCTACTCGTGAGTCTTACAATGGGGTCGCGACTCTTGTTTCCTGACGTCTTCAATCACTTGTCTCGCAGCAGGCAGAAACTTGGCAGATTTTGGAAATTGTATTCTGTTGTATCTGTACAAAGGTTGTCTTGGTTATTACGATATTAATATCAAGCTTGCAATACAGAAATAAGCACCAATGGACTTGAATGTGAGGACATTTTGTGTAATATATCAGAAAATAATATGATCGTCCAAAATATTAAACCTTGACATCCGATCCTTCATCAATATTAGTCATCTACAAGTTGCTATCGTTTCAAGTGGATTGAGTGTTTCTTTAAGACACTTAAGTGTTTTTAATTCACTTAACATGTAGTTTATGCTGTTCCTCGGGTTGAAGGTTGATTTTTCTCTAGATCAAATTCTCGTCTTGATAATTTGCTACCATTTTATTGCAATAGATTTCTCCAAAAACCAATGTCGTTTCCTTTTTAATAGCATGGACTTATTCTCTTCGGAGTGGCATCTGTTTAGTAATGAGGGACTCGCTGGTGAACATCCAAGCATAAATAATGGTGGCTGACATTTTTCCTTTAAATCCCATCTTCATTGGGACCACATTTTAATAACAAGATGACTCAAAGAATTGATCAGTTTTAAAAATATTATCAGTGGATTTGGACAAATTAGATTGTGACCATCGTCAAATTATGGGTCCAATATCACCATTCCCCTCTGACCATTGTGTCGGGACCCAGATGTCTTCTGGATCTGTCCAGTCGTATTTATTCTTCATTACGCTCCGGTAATTCATTAGGAATATTCTATAGATCTCACCAAGTGGCAAACTACAGCCCTTAAGGAGGGATTATCATTGTTAGACCTATGAATGCCTGAGTTAACCTGTTAGGCAAGTCTCAGTGCATTAATTATTGTTCTTAAACTCACTTAGGCGCATCTGAGTCCATAACACGTATAATTGTTATTGTCATTAAATCAATTAATATGGTAAATATTTGGTGGACCTGCTTGATCTTTGTTGCATAATTTAAGGCAATAGTGCACGTCATTGTTATCATTAATTAATGCATGATATCGGATGGCTAATTTTAGTCACAGCAGTTCATTTGGTCCGAGACACATTAAATATTTCATCTTATTTACAAATGCACCATCAAAGCCCAATATTAAGTGACCACACAGCTGTGGAATTATTTTCTAAATATTGTCCTTAGAAAAATATCAACATTCCTTTCCGTTTCTTTTTTTTCGCCATGAAATAGTAGACTGTATGAATCCACCATGTTGCCGCCAAGTTGTTGACACATTAGAAAAGTAATGTGATAATTCATTAATGACATATTATCCACAGTTCAAGCATTCAATTCATCAAGTCTCTTTTTAAATAAAATTCATCAAAGGAATGTGTCAATTTGTGCAATCATTTTAGAAGCTGTCAATATTCTATATTTAAGGCCTATTTTGTCACTGAAGAGTGACAACCCCACAGCTTTGATGTTGCAAAGACATCAAGAACTTGTCAAGAAACCCGATAGCTTTGATGGCATTCCATGTTGGAGAGTTGCCCCAAAATCAGATGTTGCCTAAATTCATTACATTTGTAATTGGATGAGTCAAACCGCCCAATCTCGCCTAGGTGGTACCCATGGGTTGAAGTTGACCGACTCATTTGGTTACATTCGTCTCAAGTTTTAATTAGGATGCGTCATCAATTTGCAATCATATAGAGGTATCTGCACACGGTCTTCCATGATATTTGTCTTGTTTGGAGTGTTTGTCACACGTTGAATTCTGCAATGGAGAGACTGATGTAATTGTAGAAATTTAATAATCCACATTCAGGCTATTGAAAGGAATACGTAGTTACATAATGTCATATTAGTGTAGCACTCAGTCCAATTGCTGTCAGAATTATGGAACAATGCCTAATTGTAAATCATTTCACAGAAAGTCAGTGGTGACCTTGACATGTCATGGTGACCGAGTCATCAAAGATTAATTGAGCTGATGGAGAATTGTACAGATCTTCATGATTGTCTTGTGAGTCAAATATGCATCATTAGATATAGCCAACATTCCATTTCAATATGGTATGGAGATTATTATCTAATTTTCTTATTCATTTATTGTTGTTTCAATTGCAATCCGTAATAGAGGATCAAAACAAATAATATTCTTGAACTTGCAAAATATTTTTTTCACTTATTTAATCGAATCGTTTGATATGAAATGAGTAAGTTCAGTTATATAATGGAACCTAAAAAATAAATAAGAATGGTTAGTATCGAATACAGACCAGATTATTTTAATATTCATGATTAATATAACAAAATATCCTTAATATTACGTCTTTGTCACAGTATATACTTCATTCATCATACTTCATCTTCATCACAAACCATTTCATATGTATATGTACTTGAATATTTCCATAAAAACAATGTTAACCATTACAATGATAAAGTTATAAAACCACTGCTTGCAGCTACCACCTTAGTAATATATACAGGAAATAAAAAAAATCATTTGCATATTCTGGTTTCTACCAGTAAGTTCTTGCCACATGTATGAAAAACTTAAATTGTGAAGGCATTCTTAGAAATGTCTTGGCCCATTGAATCAATGTATCAATTATTAGACTATGCAGCTCTTGTCACTATTCTATGATATTTGTTTTCAATTACACCTCATTTTGAGACAGAAGTGGTTAACTATGGACTGTCCAGTTGATTTGTTGTGGTAATACTCCTGAGCTGGATTCCGAGTTTATTACATAAGCTGCGTCTCCGTGGCTTCAGAAGGCTGCCATGTTGTTTCTAATGTATCCTCTGGACTTCTTCATAAGAACAGTACCATATTTGACAGTTTTGAGTGGAGCTGTACATAATGCAAATGAGTTTATGAAATACTGACTTAATCGTACCAGGAGTCTGACATGTTCTCCCGGTTAGACAGAAGACCTAAATACTTGTATGGATTGCCAGTACTCTGTATCATAAGCAGCTATCGTGCTGCACCAGTGTTGCTTATTTATCAGTCCTGCCATCAATGATAGTTACTGTAGGTTTTCTCCCTACCGTATTCAAACTGATTCAAAATCATTAAAATAATGTGTTGCGGTGAATACACGAGGGGATAGATCCAGAACACCTTATCTCGAAAATTTGTGAAAATGAGTTTATGACCTAAGCATCACCCATATGTAAACCAAAAAATAATATTATGTCAATCACCAACGTTTCAATTGCGATTCACTCAGTTTGGGGAAGATGTGGAGATAAGGTGTTCTGGATCTAACCCCTTGTACTTTATGTCATATTAATGATTTTTATAAATGACGATTGATATGTTAATAATCTACTATAAATATGTCACTAGTATCATGATAATTATCAGTTTCATCTTTAATTAATTCCATAGATATATTAACACAAACCACGCTACATTATAATCAGCAATTCATATTAGATAAAATGCTTCAATTTGCTGGTAACTCGTTGTCCTGTCTCGTCTGCTAAGCTTTCGTTTGCAATATGATCAATTTCCAATCATTCCATGATTATCACCAATATTTGGATTTGTTATTGGAATATAGATATGATGCCAATTAAGAATGTACAGGCTTTAATACCAAGATGGTATTGTTTGGTTTGAAGGATCTTTGGAACAGAATGATCGTAGCACTACGAGTAGCGAGCGTAATTCCCATACGATAACACAGACTTACGACTGGTAGCTCTACGATTGTTCTGTGGAACGGATGCTAGAGTGGTAAGTGATAAGATTGCTTCTCCCCATTTTTTTTGGCTTTCCGATCCGTTGCTAGATAAATCATCAGATGCACTCTATGGCTGCTTTTGTTTGCTTTTCCTGTAGACAGCAATGTCATGTTTATTGATGTAAGTCCATGGTTAACTTTGGTATAGATCAGTTGCCTCTTGTCCAATGATGTGCGTGTTTTAGTTTTGACAGATTAATTAACGGTTTGACTGGAGCTGGTGTCTAAGGTCTGAGATTTACAGGACGAAGTCCGCGGCCCACAGACAGACAACGTTCAATTGATTCAAGCAATTTCTTTACCGGATCACCGTGTCTCTCTTCACTTCCAAATTTCCCCTATCAACCTATATCCACATCCGATTCACTATGGAGTTGCCTTATCAATATGCTTGAAGAGTTTCATACACACGAGGGAAAACACGCGCGAAGCCTGATATGAAATTTCAGAGACCAATATTCCACAGACCCTATATGTCTGTGTCAATGGATTGAATGGCTCACATTAACGTACAGATGAAAGATTGGATTTGCAGGCCACAAGACCTGATGTTACCCCACACCACAGCCAAGGCACAGGAGATGCTCGCCGTTTGTATCTCTCCCTGACTGAATTCCCAATCTCCTGTATTGACGTGCAGGAATAGAATCCTTGTACAAGATAAATGGACTGTGGTATATTGAGAGTTAACACCAGTGGAACGTCCCTTGATGAACAAGTAATGAACAATACCATTGACTGTTGGCTGTCGTTCTATAAAGGAATCGCGCTAAGGTCCCACATCCAGATCTTGATTTCATGTATAGATTCATCAGCAAACCATTAATCATTGTCGTTCCTTATAATACCTCCATTACTCTCTTCACTATTTACACCTCCTGCAGTTCTGTGATATTATGTATCTTCAGGAGTTGACAGTAATACAAGCGCACTTTTCTAAGCTGCATATAATGTATCTTCAGGAATTGAGTTGATACAAGCACACTCTACTAGCTGAATATTATGCATCGTCCGTGGACTGTGATATAAGTGTAGCTGCAGTTCTTTAGCTAAAAGAAATGCTCTTTTACTATTTTGCTATCTATATTGCATTCCTTTAGCTACAGACCTTTGTTGTCCTATGCATATACAAATCTAACATGCAAGGGACACAACCAAAACCAGCTAGAAATGGATTCACTAACCATTATGCTTCATATATACAGGAATGTTTTGGAACGGAGAGGTTGTTTTCATATACATGTAGTATTATATCAAATATTCCATAATGACTCCCGATCCCAACACTCCGGTAAGGTTAATGGAGTCACGTGATGATATCATAGGCCACGACCCCATAACACACATGGCTTTTGTTTACGTTTTGTTATTGTTGCTAAATAACTTAATAAACTATTTTAAATCACTTTTGTTGTATTTATTTAATGGACTAGACCTAGTTCGTTAACTGTCGTGTATAATTTGAAAGCATGACCATGTTGCTGGTACATCTACAGTTATATAGTCCTAAATCAATTTATTGTTGTTTATGGTCATTGTACACATTGACAACAAACTGAAGCAATTATTAGATAATTTAGATAAATATTTCTTACCTAATCATGACCAAACAAATAATTACATGAAAATGTATATCATAATAGGTAGCCTGTGTGGAAATTAAATGCTTTCATTTTAATTTTTTTTTTTTACCATAATTAGGTACAAAATGTGCAATTACACATTTAGTAATAAATTTCTTGCTTTTTTGTATTGTATGGTTAGGTTGAAATAAGGTGTATAAAATGTTATGAGCATGGCCTGGATTTGGCGCAATATCAGTTCACCTTCACTGTGGACCATTATATGTGTTAGTGTAATAACAACCATGGATGTAGAAATATGCTTTAAACAATTACAAGAAGAGTACAAATTTTCATTTCCTAATTTAAAGGAAAAATAGTGTAGACTGTTGCATAATTTATTTGAAGGCAAAGACTGTTTTGGGATTTTTCCAACGGGGTTCGGCAAGACGGCAATTATTGCCCTGTTCCCACTAATGAAGAACTTAGAGGAATCTGGCCATGTAGTGCTGATAATTTCACCATTAAAAACGCTCATGGCCAACCAGTGTGATTCACTGAAGAAGATGGGCATTTCGGCAGCAATTCTTGGACGTCGGAAAGACATGGCCGATGATGTCCTTGATGGTAAGTAATGTCAAATGTTATCAACATAATTTTGATTGAGGATTGTTTTGGAAAACAAGGTCATCATCAATTAATGATGTGTGCATACCATCTATTTATATTTCACGATTACAACCATTAAATTTGTCTTCTTTTGTAGGGATCAAAAAAGGTGCATACACTTTACTGTTTATGCCATCGGAGGTGTTGCTAAAATTGGATACTTGGAGGATCTCCATCCTTGACTCCAACGTCTATGCGAAGAAAGTTTGCCTCGTTGCAATGAATACATGTCCCCATTTTCTCCCAGAAACATGGACCTAGTTATCAACACTTGTGCGCTGCACCCTTCCACGTGACAACAAGACGGAAACTCACGGGGTTGTGGCCTCTGAGTGCTGTCACAAGACTCCGCTGTCAGGTTGAAATGAGGTGTATAAAATGATAGTGCACTCCCTAAACAGGTAATAATGTACCATAATGTTATGAGCATGGCCTGGATTTGGCACAATATCAGTTCACCTTCTTCATTATTACATCCACACAGATGGGGAATAGGGCCAATATTTCAGAAGGGCTCCCTTTCCCTAGTACACATATGCTCTCACCTTCACATATATAGACAGAAAGACAGATAGATGTTTTTTCAGTAAATGAATATTACTACATTTAGGTCCAATCTTGAGAACCCATTTACAATATTTAGTATGTACAGATTCAATGATCTTAGAATAATGTACACCCCATATTTCAGCATCATAGCATAATATTGGAGTTATCATTGCATCAACTATTTTAAACAGATCACTACAACATATATCTCCAAACCTGTTCTGGAAGGTGTATTTTGCGAGTATTGCTTTGTAAACTTTAGATAACTGGTGTTACCGTATTTCCTTCACTGTGGACCATTATATATGTTAGTGTAATAACAAACATGGATGTAGAAAAATGCTTTAAACAATTACAAGAAGAGTACAAATTTCCATTTCCTAATTTAAAGGAAAAACTGTGTAGAC
The DNA here is from genome assembly GCA_032355345.1 of Lepetodrilus pustulosus. Classification (NCBI taxonomy): domain Eukaryota; kingdom Metazoa; phylum Mollusca; class Gastropoda; order Lepetellida; family Lepetodrilidae; genus Lepetodrilus; species Lepetodrilus pustulosus. The sequence continues at coordinate 4,591 of JAULBP010145490.1, read as the reverse complement.
TGTTGTGTCATTTATTGGAAGGCAAAGACTGTTTTGGAATTTTCCCAAAAGGGTTTGGTAAGACGGCAATTTTTGCACTTTTCCCACTCAAAAAGGACTTGGAGGAATCTGGTTATGTAGCGCTGATAATTTCACCATTAAAAACGCTTATGGCCAACCAGTGTGATTCACTGAAGAAGATGGAAAGACATGGCCGATGATGTCCTTGATGGTAAGTAATGTCAAATGTTATCAACATAATTTTGATTGAGGATTGTTTTGGAAAACACGGTCATCATCAATTAATGATGTGTGCATACCATCTATTTATATTTCACGATTACAACCATTAAATTTGTCGTCTTTTGTAGGGATAAAAAAAGGTGCATACACTTTACTGTTTATGCCATCGGAGGTGTTGCTAAAATTGGATACTTGGAGGACCTCCATCCTTGACTCCAACGTCTATGCGAAGAAAGTTTGCCTCGTTGCATTGAATACATGTCCCCATTTTCTCCCAGAAACATGGACCTAGTTGTCAACATGTGCGCTGCACCCTTCCACGTGACAACAGAAGGAAACTCACGGGGTCGTGGCCTCAGAGAGCCGTCACGAGACTCCACCGTGAATATTGTGTGCAAATTCAGAACCCGAATGGGGGCCCTTACCCTTGTTTTTAAAAGATAGAAGACAAAATGGCAGAGTGTTGGGATCGGTGTCATTATGGAATATTTGATAAAAATACTGTATGAAAACATTAAACAACCTCTCCGTTCCAAAACATTCCTGTATATATGAAGTATAAAAGTGAATCCATTTCTAGCTGGTTTTGGTTGTGTCCCGTGTATTAATGCCACACATAGTCAATGAATAGGCATGCCAGATGTTGCTGGTTAGATTTGTATATGCATACGACAACAATGGTCTGTAGCTAAAGGGATGCAATATACATGTATATAGCAAAATAGTAAAAGAGCATTTTATTTAGCTACAGAACTGCAGCTATTAGACCGCAGGGTGATTTTTAAGGATCCTAATGTTGTTCTTTTTTGTTCTTTCACATCATAATAACTCCCTTCATGGACATTAATCAATATTATCCCAAATCATATTGACAGAACGTGCAGTCTGGATGTAATTCCAATGAAGGCTCTAGAATCCGAAGAGGCAGAATGGTGATCTGGGTATCCTTTCACGAAGCTCTCTTATCTACTAAGAGACTGGTAGCGCTCTCTTTGCAGTGTATTAGCTATTGGCAAATCGAGCACTACCTGTCTCTTAGTAGATAAGAGAGCTTCGTGAAAGGATACCCTGCTTGGACACCGACAACAGTCCACTCTGCCTCTGTGTAGCATTTAGGAAACATTTCCTGAGACAACACATTGAATAGCTGAACACAAACATTCCTGATGAAAAGACTGACAATGATGACATGGAGCGTCTAAAACCTCCAGAAATTTCTACACCTCGTGAACAACTGCCTCTTCCTTGCAATCGGAACACAAGCTATCGGAACATGCAGTAGATGTAGTCCTTAATAAAACACGATACGGTTACTTGAAAACAGTATAGAGCACTATCAGAAGCAATTAACACACCTATTGCAAAAGCACAACATTCCTGACACTGATTTAGAAGCTTTGGAAACTATACATCTAGGACATATTTTTTTTCAATGTACAAACACTCAATATTTTAGAGAACAACAATATATTGGAAAATCAATGTTCATTGAGCCACAAAAAGTACTGTTAGGTCAAAGTTCAATATACTTAAAAGGCAGATTACAAAGAACACCTCACTATGGCCATGTTATTCCATTTCAGGCATTTGAAGAGCAAATACGATGCTTGCTTCAGCTACCAGAGATTGGGCACTGGGTAGCATGCTCCAACACATCGCCCAATGACACAATCATCAACGTATGACATTTGTGATGGTTATTTTGTGAACGACCACCCAGTGCTCAGACTGAATCCCAACGCTTTACATACTGTATCACACTGCACACAGCCAACATAGAAATGGCAATCCAACATGTTCAGTGTCAAGGCAATCAGACACTCATTAGGGCAATCAATGAGTTGGCAAGATGGGTACCCGGACCAGAGACTAATGCTCTTATGCATTCCTTGCCTCACCCATTGCCACATGGGGATGAGATAGTCAATCTGTTTGGAACCGAGAACGATGTAAGCTGTTCAATTTGCCATTTCTCTGAGGGAAGTAGCTGGTGCAATGACTGTTATGTGTACAGATCAGAGGATATTGGGGACATAAAAAAAACTAGGTACACAGATGAAGAAAAAGAATCAACAAATCGTGCATGTTTTACTTCACGTTAGCCAATGAATCATGTGAATGGATATAAATGAATGAATAAACCATGTTTTGAGTCTTATTGAATCATGTGAATTCAAATATTGTGAATGAATAAATCATTAAAAATCAAGATTGTTTAGCATTATTTAGATACAGACTATACCACAGAGACTGTAGGCAGACCACAGTTAATCAGTGGCATAGTTGTGTAATTGCTTGGGATCTATGTATTCATTTATTTATTTATTTATTTATTATTAGTAGTATGGTATTTAGCTACTTACCAGTATTATTTATGTATTATGTAATTCTGCATGCATATATTTATTTCTAATTATTTTATTTATTTATCTTTTATATATTTATTTATTTATTTTCTACATGTATTTACTTATTTTGTTTGTATGTATTTGTCTTTTAAATGCAATTTCATTTTTAGTTTTACATGGATGTATATTGTGTACCAGTGTCTTGTAGGCCTATAAATATAGCTACAACCATAAATATCTGTGATAGTATACCTTTTACTAAAGTGACTACAAAAATTATCTCGATAAACATTTTGAATTTCACATTAGTTTATGAATGTTTATATTACAGCTTCCAAATCCAATTGACCATGATCAGATGACTCCAGTATTGATACATAACGACAATCATAGTAAACAAATAAATCCATCATGGGTATTGTCATCTACATTTAGTAAACACTGCAAATTGTTATAGCTACAAGACGTACTGTGGGCCCTCTGCCTGAAATGTGTTTTGATAGTCAACCAATTTGAATTCACTATTCCTTAATTATTTTAAGTATGCCTTTCTTTTGAATTAAAGGGAATATTTATTTTATTTATTTATCTTTTATATATTTATTTATTTATTTATTTTCTATTTACTTATTTTGTTTGCGTGTATGCATTTCTCTCTTAAATGCAATTTCATTCTTAGTTTTACATGTATGTATTTTGTTTACCGGTGTCTTACAGGCCTATAATGGCCGGGTAATGTTTTTAAAAAGATGTTTATTATCAGATTTAACCTTATATTTTTACTTTCACATGACACCTAAATAGACATTCATTCGTCTTCTACTTCTAAAGAATACGAGATGCGCGGCAGGCCATATGACGTTGCGAATTCCGAGAATATTATTCGATTTGTCGAACCCCTTAGAAAATCTTGGGAGGAAGAAATCTTTTCTAGATTTCCCTTTGAGACACCTACCATTTTGTATCTTCTAAAACATAACCACTTGAAAAACTGTTCGAGAATTGAAAATGTTTTTCAAGTCCCGATACCTAGATTTTAATTTTAATTATGTCCCTGTATTATTGTCTGCAAAGGCAGGACAGAACTATTCCTATTGAATTCATCTGCCATTCAGGGGCTGGTGTAGAAGCATTATTTCGCGTTCTCAGGCAAAAGCTGCCAGCAATTCTATCCCACTTAACCTGCTAACAATAACAAGACATGCCATACATTGTTTGAAAATAGTTTAGTCTAGTAGGATTAAATATGTTTAGATTTTGTCAGAAAGCTCTCTGACACAAATAGGCATATGTGCTATAGAGCAACTATGGACTGCCCCTAACCCATAGAAGCAACTCATGGCACTTAATATTCTTGTGAGCGCGGATTTCAGTGTGTAGTCCCTCAATATATCGTGTCGTCAATACAGCGAAGTCGTGAGGAACCCACGCGAGTATCCTGAAGATCTGATCATGTTCTGAGAGGAAGTGTGGCCTTTGCCCTTGTCATTCTGGATACCAGTAAACCGGCACTTGTCATGTGAATAGCGGATGGTGGTAACGACATGGCAAAGACACACCAAGTATGGGTCACACATGGTAGAGGGTTCGGACCACTCCCAACTCGTGGAAAATAAAGAATTTGACGCCAAAGGTTGCAGACTGATTGTTTTCTAAGAAACCCAGGGCGTGGAGGGGAGATCATAAAACGAGGAAGAGTTTAGTGATTAGGGCATTTCCGTGAAATCGTTATCATTCCAGTTGATACACTTGCGTCAAAATGGTTAGGGGGTTTCAAAGAAGGAGTTTCCTTTGCTTAGAAAAACTGTAGATGCGAAATTGAAAGAGAAGTTGTTTTGCGAACTGAACAGATTCATGGAGAGAGATGTGAAGAAGTTGAGAATTGTAGTACCTGGGCAAGAGTACTGGAGTAAACTCTGGGGTATCAATGGTACTGAGCTGCATTCCAAATATCAAACAGTTTGACATGATTTCCGGCCTTGTTCAAGATCCCATGGACGTCCTACTAGAGGGCATGGTGG
>JAULBP010145380.1:0-15808 GCA_032355345.1 Lepetodrilus pustulosus | reverse complement strand
TGTTATTGTCTGCTTGTGCTAGGCTGGATTCCCACCAGTCGTTTTTAGAGTGCTATCTCACTCTGGAATATTCATGCTGCAGTTAACAAGAATATCCCACTCAGACACAGTACGGTGACTCTGAGGGACCACCCGTTGATGTAAACTTCCCTTTATGCTGAGCGCCAAGCAGGGGGACATTAACTACCATTTTTGTAAACGTCTTTAGGTATGACGCGGCAGTGGTCAAACGAGGTTTGACCTAGCGACCTTCCGCACTCCGTGGCAGGCGCTCTAAGGTTGCGCCACGGAGTCGGTATACGAAATATTTCGATTGATTAATTGCGGTTTCGTGATCTTCAATTATATAAATATAATCCTTAGGTTAATTTGCATATCTATAAATGTATACAGCTATGAAAACGTGCATTAGCAACATACATAGCTAAATATCTTGTCACTTGTGCACGTTAAACACATTTATATGTACTATTCATATTCTGAAATATTTACATGCATTGCGATATTCTGCTGGGAATGTGTCCTACATTATTAAAGAGTGTATATACTTTTCAGAAATGAAGCATTATGATGTCATAATCTTGGCGGGGAAAACACGTGCAAATGCGCGTCTTCTATATTATGGGAACGAGGTTGTGAAGTATTTTGCCAAACCAAAACATTGATCTGTGTAAAGTTTAAAACAAAGACAACCTCACTAACTTACAACATACATAAATCTAGTCGTGGTTTGGGTTCGTTTTCACGAATATATAAAAGAAATTGGCCGTATAAGTCCAGTGGCCAGACTTGCCAAATTTAAATAATCACAGTTGCAATAAAACTTGGATTTTATAATGTTAATTGCGGGTGCAAGCAAACACTTTGACATTCATTTTGATTTAGTCATATACCGTTTCGGACATTCTAACATTCATACATCGGCTTGCTTTATTTCAATGTCAACACTAGATTAGAAATCAAACATAATTATTATTTATATATAAAAATAGGTTCATGAAAATTGTGTTTTATGAAGGCACATGTCTGCCGCATAAAGCACAACGTTGTGCTATATGCGACGTTACAATGCATTATTAGCGATACTATATTGCCTACACTAGAATATACTCATTGTTCAAAGTGGTGTCTGAGCATTAAGTATCGTTAGAGTTGACCAGTATGCGGAACGTGTTGTATCCTGAAATTAGTAACATGTAGGCCTGTAACGACATATTTATAACATACTAGTATAACGTAGATAACACTGGGAATATTTAGCTGGGACTTTCCAAATTGTGCAATAGTTATTAATAGCGCTTCGCACTGGTTTTACCCATGTATCAAACTATTGAAGTAGGATGTGGTGATTCCCGTTTGGCAACTTGCCCAATATACACTGGTTAGATACAACTAAGTAAAGGTACAACTAAACGTATAGGTATTCTATGGTTTGAAAAGCTCGGCGCCTACTCGCTTCAAACTGTCTCAATAAAAATATGACGAGAACCATATCAGTAGTACATACCTGTATTGTAACACTGTATTGTAACACTGTAATGTAACACTGTATTGTAACACTGTATTGTTACACTTATTGTAACACTGTTGTAACAAGGTATTGTAACAATGTATTGGAACAATGTATTGGAACAATTTATTAATTTATTGTAACAATGTATTGTAACATTGAGCGTATTGTAACACTGTAGCATTGCTGCTCAGGTGGCATCATATGTTGAAAACACTGTCATCAATAATATACGGACTTTCGGTATTCATGTGAAATATGAAGTTGTTTGTAATTATGCTGTCGATGACACTATTCTCAGAAAGTGTATTACGTTCCATAATACACTACCACGCAATGCTACTATTAATACATTAGGGCTACGCCTTCACAGCTACATTCAGGGCTACGCTTTCACAGCTACATTCAGCGCTACGGATGTTGCGGATTTCATCCTGCGCTAAACTGACAAGCCGTGATATAACTGAAAGAAAGTATTTTATCTGTATCCGTACTTGTACATGTCATGCATTCACAATCTATCAGATATAACATGCAGCATAGCGTTTGAAAACACGAACAAAGGCACTGTAGGCGTGGGCTCAAACAATTCCTTTTACATTTATGCACCAACTTCTAAAGATTTTCAAAAATATTTCACAATGCTAAAGTTTATTGCATTTTTTAATGTTTAACAATATGTTAATATTTTCGTGGGATTGACCAAAGAGGATTTAGCGCGAGGAATGTTTTCGGAAGTATGTTCCTTCCATGTATGCCTAAGTCTATTAATTAATTTTAGAGGAATATTTTTGTAAGTAAATGTAAAGTAATGCTATTGATTAATTAGTAAATCATGTCTATGTAGTATAAGGGACCCACAGTCTCTCCCCAATGTACCTTGATAACATCAGTGAGTCATGGACGAAAACTTGAATGTTTAAAGACATAATATTACAGATATTTGTGGTTGTTTTGGATTAGTTCTTAGCTACGACTGCAAAGTGCATTCTCTTTACAAGTTGACATACATGAAATCATATTTGCACTTCAAAAAGCTATTATGGTAAACAAAATTCCACTGCAACACCACGATAGTTTGTTTTTGTTTTTATTATATTAATGCAAAGGAACATAACTCACAGTGGTACGACTAGGTTTTCTTATAATTCTTTCATAGGTAGGTTGATGCATCAAAGACAAGTTAATTAAGTTTCCGTAATCTTAATTCATATAAAATATTAAATTTGTGATAACCATCGAGTGTTGGGGAATAAGTGCATCAGTAAATAGCAAATTTTGGATGGACAACTCAATGAAACTAAAAAGATAATGAAATTCCTCTCCAATGATATCTACATGTACACACACGTAGTCTTAGTGTATATTAATCTCGCTTACATTGAGATCTTCACATTTCTATAGGCAACTTATGATACAACTTTTAGCATTAGATAATAAAAGTCCTTAAAGAGGAATAAATATATTTATATAGATTGTTTGCTTTAATAAGATAGTTTGGGTGGTTTTTTGTCATTGCGTTGCTGCCATTGTTGAAGAGATTTATCCCTTCGGACTACTGTAAATATATTTGTGTAAGTACCCATTGGCATTGGCAGTCTAAGTGGGTCACGTTTATTTTTAGAATTGGATGGAATTTCCCAAACACGATTACCATGCTTTGGGCAATCGGCTCACCGCGGGACTACTTCCGCTTTGCTTCAGTAAATACCAGCCAGTCCCGTAGGTTAGCCGATTGGGCTTTGGTTGACTAAACTCTTGAGAAAATCTTAATACGCCGTTTAGTACGGATCTTGTATACTTAAAGGCATACTATCACGCCTGGTAGGCCTAGATAATGGCCAAACGAATTTCTGTCTGAGACTATTTACGTTTCATTTGTACACACAAAAGTTGTTATTTACTGGTAGATCTATTCCCCAACACTTGTTATTAATAAAAAAGTTCATATTCTATAATAAATAGTATGACAAACTACTAAGTCTTCGATGCATTAATTGATTTGTGAATGAATTCTAAGAAATCCAGTCCTACCACTTTGAATTCCAGGAAAGCGTAGACCAGTTATGCATCTTTGTATGCATATAACAAAGAACACGAAAGTAGATTGACGACCGCTTGTAAAAATTACATTCGATTCACAATATCGTGAGGGTGCAGTGGTATTTTGTCTACCATAGTTTACAGCGATTGAAGGGTTTTTGGAAGAACAAACATGATTTGTATGTATGTCAAATGAATGTACTTTGTAGTTGTACCTAAAACAACCATAAATGTCTGTGATTGCATGCCTTTAAATTTCTGTTCGATTCGGAGATAACTCATCTTGTTGGGTCAACACGTGTTCAGCCGTCCATGCGTTATTGATCGGTATACAACGTAAATAATACAACATCAAAACATATTTCGCCAATGAAGTTATCTCCAAAATATTCAAACCAGATAGTATAAAAATATATGTTGACCCATTAATGACCGCTATTATTATTTGAGGGTTTTCAAAAACATATGGGATACATCGCTATTGCTTAAGATAATGTATTCACAAATGTTTAAGCAAGGGGTTTCTACTCATGTGATGTTTCTCTCTTTTTTCCAGATAGAGCCTTTGGATAATTTAAGTAAATCCAAGATGGCTTCCACAAAATTATCGTGTTCTCATATCTCCTGAACCAGAATAACTATAGTTGCATCATTAAACGGACTTTTCATGTACTTACATATAATATTATCCGCAATGCAACTTCACCAGATTGTGTTTTTATATATGTAGATTTTATTTTTAATTAGTGTCAAACATGTCTTTGAATGGTGGTCGATTATAACTAAGTACCACCACAGAAATCTGACTGCCAAATTAATATGATTAAGTAACATTTCTAATTTTTCATATTCTTTATTGATATTTCTGTTTAAGAGCATTCGTATGAAATGGGATATAATATTATTAGCATGCAATGAATAACAAAGATATTGCGTTTTCACTTGACAATTACAACTAAGTATATCTATTGATTTTCTCACCGAGTTCTTACTAAAATAGTCCTATTCAAAATATTCTTCTATATCAGTAAGCAAGTCTAGGTTAATGGAGAACAAGTTCTAATCGACATATTTATTATGAAGCCCATCCTATGCGGTGTTTATTATTACCTCAGTACTCTGAAAGCTATTTTAGTCGGTGACATTGGCATTCTCGTTACTTTCAATATTGGCCAGAAACATTTGTATCATGAGATCTGCTTATGTGGTTCTATTTTCAGTGGTATGACCAACATCGTATGCTCGGGTATTGCGTGGTCAATAAAGAGACTAAAGACTCGCTATAGCTCGCATGTCCGTCTGTGATCCTGAAGTACGATTGTGTATTTAATGCCAGATTTCTTGAAACAAACTGAAGTCATTAATTTAAATATAAATAAATTTGAATTTTTTTTTTATCAACTTCGAAAACTCATCAATTTGCAATTCTAGAGAAAGAAAATCCCAATTATTACTGAAATATATACCTCAGTAAGCAAACTCGGCTGAGTCAATTCCATATGACCTTGAACTTGTCCACAAAATGTTATAATGTTCTCCACAGACGTACATTCCCAAACTACATCACACGCGTAACCTTTATTTTTTCCGTGACTATGCACCAACTTAAGTTTCAAATCTCACGTTTATCATCTAAAATGTACCGAGATTAAATAAATTTATATTGAAGGGTTTGTTTGACGTGTTTGTTGAATTACAATGAGACATTTCCTGTTTTCAAGGTATAGACCTTCTATCGAGTATTGGTTACGGGTCACTTTTGCATATCAATACAGAGTGACACCCCATAAATGCCACACAAAATAATGTTAATAACTTCTGCATGTGTATGCCTACGGCAAATTACTTCATATTTGGTGTGCATTAGCTTCAGTCTGTGCACGATCATCCCATGAGGTATCCAGTTCGTAAGTCATATGGCCCGACATTTATGTTAACCCCAAAAGGTGTTACGAATGACCCATTGGCGTTGGAGGCACCTTTGCATGTTTGCAAGCGACATCCCTCTATATAAGAATTACCCTCATCCTGCAATTGTACTTGCTGTCTTCAGGTCACCGACTGTCTGGGGATTACCCCAGAGGTAAAACTTATTTAAATCGGGTGAGTGTAGCGCCCATTCAATGATACACATCCGTGTCCGTCACGGTGAACACTGAGCGCTGCTTAGTGGTGCTTAGGATATTTGGGGCAACATTGGGCTGACCTATCATATGATATGGGCATCAATAAAGAGGAGCAATTACTTCTATTCAGTAAGATGGGGCAGCCACTCACACTTCCAATAATACTCTATTGTGGCTAAGGCAGCTATTCGGGGATCGACTTATCAGTATGAGCTGTGTAAACCTCCAAGCTTTATACCTTTGGGGTCATCTGAAGGAACGGGTGTATGGAAACAATCCCCGGACAATCGGTGACCAGAAGACCTCAGTTACAGCCAGAATCAGGGAAATCCCCAAAGAGGAATTCATTCGTGTCATTGACAATCTCGCGCGCCGCTTGGAAGGCCCAAGGGTGCCTGTAACGCCAAGAGGACATTTGGAACACATTTTGGAGATAGCATAAAAATCGGGCCATATGACCTACGAACTGGAAACTTTGTTGAAACATCGGGCATAGACTGAAGTTGGTGTTCACCAAATATTAAGAAATGTGCAATACACCTTCAGATGTTATTTAACAATTCTTTTGGGTCACCTTGTACACATAATAATACGCATGACAAGTAACTAACTACGGTATTCGTCGTAATTTCATATAATACCTCTTTATTTATACATGATAGTCACCGGTTACAATCAACCAAAATCTACATTGTGTATAATAATACATCACATGTAAATGTAGTTGCATTTTTGACGAATACAGTAACATATAAAATGGCAAATTGTTATAAAACAACAAATCGACATTGTGTATAATTTTAGGTTAGATATAAAATTGTTGCTTTATTGACGTATACAGTAAACTGTAAAATTGAACTATTGAAGTGGTGTATATTTAACTGCATACAACAGCAAAAAAATACCGTATTAAATACATGCAATACAATATATATTATATATATGGCGAATTCAATATGTATTACATTATAAAATATACAATATTTAAAAGTATATAATCAATAGAGCACATATATGGCAAATTACAAATATACTATTCTGTCTACAGTACAATACAGTGCAGCATTCACCTAAATGAATACATACAATGTTTCACACAACATATATAGTGACATCATCATGCTATTGACGGTATATGGACGTTTTTCAAAAGAGCAAATAATAAGACTGAAATAAGTGACAAAAGTCGGAATAATTACAAGCAACTCACTTATTTTCCACACAGGGTTTAATATGATTATTTCGGCATGTATATACATAATTAATTAATTAATATTCGTACCACGAATAGTAACATTCCCAAGTGCAAAAGAAGTCTCATATACTAGTACGTAGGTTGGTATTTGCTATGCAACAACGTACAACAAACAAGAACCTATTACTTATTAGAAAATTAGCTTTTAGTTAAATAACAAACGTTTGAAGAAATGTTTAAAAAAAATCCAATACCAGTTGATTATTAGATAAGAATGTTTCAGAATAGCATTGAATAATTAAAGTAATTAACATTGGGAAATTGATGACATATAGCGAAAATACGTACAGTTTCTTGTTATTAACAACACTAACCTTTCGTTAAAACAAGGTAACAACACTGCCATTAATTCTAGATACAGTTGTAATGTGATTGATAAGTAACGCTCCGTTCTGTACATTAGCAGTGTCAAGAATTAATAAATGGATAGAAAATAGTTATTGGCAGAAACAATGTTACCATTTAGAAAAACAAACTGTCCTCACATCACATGACAGAACTTTAACTTTTGGAGAAAGTGTAATTAAATTTCAAAGAATTTAACTTCAAGAGAATATCATAAAAGAACATTGACTTTAATTCACAAGTCATGGTGTTCCTCAGTACAGACTCTGCAGTACATTAAAGCGTCTGATTCTCTTAGCACTCCCTTATCAGAAGGAGTTCCAGATACGGTATAAACTTATTTTCAAATCTGGGATCATCATTGTTTTAGAGCCAGTTTAGTTATTCGATAACCACATTTACTTAACGAACATGAGCATGCAGTTTGGGAAGTCAAAATATTTACTAAAAAATATATATAATTATTAATTATGAGGCAGTCGTTTCACGTTTGTTACTTTCTTTTATGTTCCTTTGCTTTTATTTTTATTGTAACTTCAAGATATGATGATGTTGGCTTATAGATGCTAACATGATATGCAAACTGTCGTAAAAGCGCATGTCAACACATAAAGTAAATACATGTTAAAACTCTACCATTGTTAATCAAACTGCTTACCATTGTACTGGCAATGCCTGAACGTGTTTCTAGTTATTATTGAACTCATGGTATTGAGGCTATAAATTTCAAAACGCCCATACACCGTATTCCAGAAATCTTTCGTATTAAAATTGTTTTTGTGGTGCAAGAAGTGTCAAGGATGTTTTCGAGGATGACTAGTATTTGTTCCTTTAATACCACGGAAATAAGATTCACTAACTTTTGCAAGTATATGTAACAGCATGCATCACAATTTATCATCACTGCATAATGTACATCAGTCTGCGATACATGTATAATATACACTAATATTCTAACTAAATCCGAGATTCTATTGTTCTAATATTAAGTGAAGCTATATAGTCGAGTAAATAGTTTCCTATGCAAATCTGTCCTCTGAAACAAGGACACGACTATTGCCTAGCGATGCGTAATATACAGTGGCCATGTGTTTCAGAGGATGGTATAAATCGAGGGTTGAATGCTAACCGCATGTTTTCAAAATGATATTTGTTTTCCGCATTAACATGTTCCTTATTGTCCATTGTGAATATCTTTATTCTTATTAATTACCGTACTTTTTGCTCAATACATAAAGTGTCAAGATAGTGTTCATTAATAAACTGACGAACTTAAGATCGAGTTTTCTCTGAAGAGTGCGGCATTCAACCATCGACATTCATCTATATAAGTTGTCTGAAAGACATGTGGTGTTTCTGGTATCACAGAATAGCGACAACACGCGTGGCCATGCTGGAAGAGCAGCTCTGGGTAACATAGTGGTCCTAATTAATACACGACCTTCAGTTGGGGTCCATCAGTCATATACCCGCCGTGTGCTTTCTCTCTATTTGAAAGAGCTTCTTGTAACTTTCCAAGGACTTGTATTTCGTCCTGTAAATTCGCATTTTCCTCTTGTAGTCGATTTGCTTTCTGAAAATAATATTTAAACAGTATTTAAGTACATGTAGTTGTGCAAACTCTGATTTAGTTTTGGATGTGCGTGTGTGGGGTGGGGATGGGGGTGGGGTGAGGGGGATTTCATTATGAACGTGCCATACCAAATTGTATCAACTGAATCACCTTTTCAAGTTCCAGAATATGACCTTTTTTCTTCTTTCTGAATTTTACTGCAGCTTTTCGGTTAACTTCGCGTCTCCGTTCCTGTTTTCTTCTTTCCTCCTCTGTGAGCTATAATAATAATAATAGAAATAATTAACTGAATAATATATCTTGAATGACAAGAATTCAGAAATAAACATAATACTACAACTACTACTACTTCTACTACTAATGATGATAATAATAATAATAATAATAATAATAATAATAATAATAACAACAATAATAACAATAATAATAATAATAATAATAATAATAACAACAATAATAATAATGATAATAATAATAATAACTATTCGCGGTTATCCTTGACGTTGAAGCAACATTTAGACAAGTACAATAGTCATTTCACGCTGAATTATGGACAACTAACAGAATATAAGTACAAAACTTGATAATATTTAAAAAAATAGTACTGTATCTCCATTTGCTAAACAACCTGTACATCATGCATTGAAATTATGTAATTCTACCTATAAATATTTCAATCTGTTTGCGTATTATTATTTCTTCAATTGTTCATTCAGCTATACTTACAAGTATGCACACAACATTGTAGTATAAGCGACTAACCTCATATGTTGGTCTGGGTTCGAATTCCACTTTCAATTCCTCCAGACCCATCTGTAGACGTTTAATCTGTATCCGTGCTTTGAGTTCCTGTTTAAGAAGAGGAGTGTATGTTTGGTTCCTAACTGACTCTGAGAACGCGACATCAATGCCGGACAACAGTGCCCCTATTTCGGCCACCCCGTCCAGCTTGGCCGAGTGGTGGTAGTCTGCGTGTGTGCAGTTAGAGTGCATACTGCAACAGGGTACCAAGTAGGATTCCTGGAAGTAATACATGTTGTTAAAGTTTTACACTTGTACCGGTATTATGCACAATCAGTCATGAGGCTTAGAATGAGTTAAAACGATTCCTCCCAACTAGTGTTTTATTATTTCAGCAAGGAACATGTTACGTAACATAGGCTACTAGGCTACTGGGCCTTAGTCCTCGTCAACGACGTTATCCTATAAATCTTCTCGATTTTTAACGATTTTGACATTTGGGATATCACTTTCCCCAAAAATGTTAAAATCGTTAAAACTCGAAACAAATTGATACGATAACGTCGTTGACAAGGACTATCTAGGCCTATATGTAACCATCTTCGAAACACCGGCCGTGTAATGATGATAAGATTCAGTGCAAACCTCATCAATTTTTAAAACAACAAGAATTCTTCACGAATTAGTTTGTGTGACACCCTGTTCTCACCCAAATAGGCACACTTTCATTCCAGATATCCCCCTAGATCAGTTAAGTCTAGATTGCTTGAGAACAGGTAAAAACGTTCAATCAATATTTTATTTTTTAAACTATTTACTTTAACTCTCTGAGACTACGGATCGTCGCAAATGAGTGAAAGATTCCCGCAGCGACGTTAAACTCCATAATCACTCACTGACTGAGACTACGGATAGTCTGTTCACGAATTTGTTTTCACAAATATGTAATTATAGCCTAGTATATTACGCCTGTAATATCACTATTAACAACATAATTTGTGTTTGGTATAGCCAAAGTGTAGTGCCCAAAAACATCTCAAAACGGACTTCCAAATAGCAATATATCCCAGGGTATTTATGTATGCCTAGTCATAATGGCCGGTGTTTCGAGGATGGGATAATATGACTAGATAATAATAATAACTACATCGCATCCTACAGTGTAGACCAATGCTAACTTCTAGGGCCAATACATTGCATATAATTATTAGGAGCTGATTAGGACAAGCCACTTTCGATAATAGGCCTACTTTTAAAATCCTACTACTGTAGCCTACTCACCATATATGCAGCCCGTTACAGTCGATGGCATGAACCTAAATAAATTTCGTCAGACTTAAACTGGTAATAATCTAGACATCCAAGTCTGGGTCACGTGACTCATTTAATCTATACCAACACAGTAGCTATAAATCCTGGACAAATGCGATATGCCTAGGCCAACTTTTATTTTGTATTACTATAGCATTGTTTGAATACAGGAATGTACTTATTTTCTTATTTAAATTATGGCATTATTGATACATATGCATGTATTTGTGTAGGTACACGTAGGCCTATATTAGGCCGATACACATCATAAAAAGGTAGAAGTAGAACGCAGTTATACATTGTCATGTGTGGTTTATTTTTAGCATCTATAGCTACCGGGAATACCCACTCGTTGTCTATTAATATATATTGCCTTTCTTACAAACATCATATGGCGATCACGCCATCACGTGTGCGAGGTATAGAGAGACATTATGACTATGTCACACTCAAGGTCGGTAGGCGTTTGACCACGGCCGTGTCATACCTAAAGACGTTTACCAAAAAGTTGATTGATTGATTGATTGAATTAATGCTTTACGTGGCAACGGGAATATCTCACCCATAGGCGACGTCAACAAATTGATCTAAATACAATGACTAATTACCAATTAGATAGCAAGGAAATGAAAGAAGCACGAAAAACCATGCCAACAAAAGTAAAACGTAGAACATAGACAAACTTACGACAAATCACTAGACAATTTATAATTAAAACTTTTCATAAAGCTGAATAGGCGAAGAATAGAACTCGGCACGCTGGTCTGCAAAGTCAACACAGTCAAGCAATAATTATATGCCTGACAGTGAGGTCTTCATCACACCCAAAGCACCGAGGTCTATCCTCGCCTTTTAAAATGTATAAAAGGTATGGCCTATGCGGCATCGTCGCAGGACGGTTTCGTCCTGACGACAATATACACCTGACAAAGGTGTGAAGCCAATAACGGGCTGAAAATGATGCAATTTATTATGTACTTCTGTATCCCATTTGGCTTGACGTAGCGATTTAATATACGAATTGATGTTATGTTTAGAATCACTATATGGAATGGGCATTGGTGTTATAGAATAACTATGCTCAGCCTTCGCTGCAGCATCAGCTAAATGATTGCCCTTCAGGCCGACATGGCTTGGCAACCGGTGAAGTCTGATGTAATAAGAGTTCCAGTCAACTGTTTCGCTTCCGATTTAACATTCTGAAATGGAACTTCAGATGAAGATCTACACATGCGGGCTCGATATAGAATCATTTTCAGGGCTCGTCTTTTGTTTCTTCTCATATTACACTCATTATTCTAAATGGACATCAGTCTCCCTCTGTGATGTGGTCATTCTCAGAAAAGCATCCTCCTGTAGACCTCACAAAGAACTTGGCATCTACTATGATGGATGGTGTTTGATCCAGAGGTGGCATGCTCAATCTCAGAAAATGTCATCGATGATGAAAATAGATGATTACCACGCGTAAATAACAGTACTCAATGAGATGAAGGCTTTCAACAATGGCATCGAGGTTATGGAACACCCAATCATTCAAGGAAGCTTGCACTTCCGATTCCACCCTTTCTATCAGAGGTTTGGGCTGGTCGACTCAATCTGTACAAATTACATATCACCAAACAGACTTGACATTGAGGTGTTGTCTACAGAATCGGGACTGTTATCCAATCTGCCCACATTTTAGTCTTCTTTCATAAAACCAAAGTGATTCCAGACTGATGATTTGCCAGATGTATTTGTTTCAAATAGCTTCTGGCCTAGTACCGGAGACGCCATTTCGAAAGTTAAATAAGGGAAGTAACTCTGGCATACAACCTGTCGCACGCAATCGAACCTCACTAGTTGACATGCTCGAGTGAGAATGAGTATGGGGTTTAACGTCGCTGCGGGAATCTTTCACCCATTTGCGACGATTAAACATTTAATTAATGAACTATATGGGATTTAAAATGATTAAGCATGAAAAACATGCCAAAAAAGTAAAGCAAAAAATTGTCGTATGATGCAATAGCTAGATAAATGGTTAAATTATGTATATGATGCAAAATTAAGTTTATAAGTAATTTAAAACCTTGCATAAAAGCCAATTTCTTTTAGAAAAGATAATATTTGATGACCGGGACCTGTGTAAATAAATGTTTAAGGTTTGGCGATGAATAAAACCTCGGGCGTTGGTCTTAAAAGTCCACACAATCAAGTAAAATATGATATGCTCGAGGGTTTTCAACTAATTTGGTCTTAGTGTTTAAAAATAGTACATTATCGAAACTATTAATAATACTATCGATGGAAATATCGATAGTTAAAAATACTATCGATGTATTGCTATCGGACCGCTCACTATCGCGATGCCTCGATAGTTCGATGCATCGTTACACCCTTAATAGACACACCGTAGGAACAGTGAACGCCTGTGCCTATGTACACACCTGAAGTAACGAATTCTCGGATGATAGCTTTAGAGACCGGTCGGACTTGTACAGATTACAACACACGTTTTGATTGGTTGGTTTCAAATTCTACATGCGGGTGTTAATCTGCCTGCCGGATAAACGGAGCCGATAATGGGAAGGTGTACCCTTCCCTCGGCGAGATGATGATCCACAGAAACCCAAGTATCCTCAACCCCCAGGATCCATTCATCCACCGCCACAGCAACTCGCGGCAAACAGGTTGCTCCATTTAGTCGCCTCTTACAACACACCATGGGGTGTGGGATACCAAATTCTGACCTGGGTTCCCACGAGGGTCTGTAGAGTGGCAACACAGATATCATCCTTCGTCTGTCAGTACTGGCGGGTGCTCGCAGGTTTACTGCAACAAGCAGCGCTATGGATGTTGCAGGACTTTATCTGGATTAGCGGTATATAAATTCATATAGTAATGTATTACACTATTATAATATTCGAATATGATGTTGTCGAGCGTTTTCCCGATCTTAATGTCAAAGCTAGACATTTTATAACAGGTATTGCATCATTCGCTAACACTATGGCTTCTCCTTTGTATACATTGTAAGGATATTCAGTCGCTGCTTCTGTCTTTGTCTTATTTGCAGTTTTCCTCCAATTATATTCGTACATATATGAAATGTGAAATGTGAAATACTGAGGTATCGCCTTTAGAACTAGACATTTTGCTGTGCGATTCTATACGACATCGCCAATACGTACTGGTTATATTCTTAGGATTCGACAAGGATGTGGTGTGTTACTTTTGAAAGTTTCCTCGTACTGCTTACGCTCTTTGAAGGGCACCGGATGCAAGGAATGAACGATACAATGGTGACGGGTCTGTCTCCAATGGATGTGACAACACAGCTGACTAACTACGACTCTACAGAAAGTGTACCGACAATGAGCTCTGCTGTCAATGTCAGCAAGATTCAATGGTACATTAGGACCACGCTGTATGGGATCTTACTGTTGTCAGCGCTCGAGGATCTTACAATCGTGTTGATCATATCAAAAACTAAGACATTAGGGTTTAACAACGCTTTCTTACTTAGTGTTCAATGTGCCTCTGATTTTGTGCTTGAAATAATCCCTTTGATAAGCAAATTCGCAACTTTCGAAGTTGATAATAGACTACGTTTCTTTATGCTTTCAGTGATTGCATGCCTATCAATTCACACGCTGACTTTATCTACCTTGAATATTTATATTGCCATATGTAGAGGGATATTATACAGGGAAATTTCTTCGTCGTGGAAATTCGTCATTTCAACCTCAGCGGTACTGCTGGTTTTCGAAATCTCTCTTCAGTGGTTGGTTGTTTACGCTGACCAGTCCTTCTACGTACAAGATGAAACTGTGGTAGCATTTCTGCCAACCTATAACGTCAAGAACTATTGGGTGGGCATTTTAGTCATACTACATGCTGTTTTAATCCCAGGTGTCATAATAATGTGGTGTCAGTTCAAGATTTACAAGTTTCGGAACAACCTTTCTGCGACGAACAGACACAAACTGAGACTGTCTGTACTTATTTGTATCGTCACGATGCTGTCCATTTTGTCCTTCATTCCTCAACACGTCGTCAAGTCTCTCCGCCTCCAGAGAATTGGATACTCGTTTTCGTACGTTGTATATCTCTTTTTCAACGTTGTGAAGCTCCCCTACTATCTCATAGTGTACCCACCTTTCAGGAAAACTGTCAAATCTGCTGTGAGCTGCCGCATATGTTTGCACCGTCACCGAAATCGCGTCAACGTTGAGGTCAGTGACGAGTGATTGTTGGGAAATCTGACTACCAACTATTCCATTCTCTGCAGAATCGTCACGCGGTATTTATGGAAATTGTGTGTCATTGTCATTATTATTATTATTATTATACATTTATATAGCGCTTGTTACCCCGGTCAACGGATCTGTGGACTCAAATTCCTTTTCAAATCCCTGTCATTGTCTGTAAGCATAGTTGTTAATGGAGGTTAAAAGCATAATATCACATATGTATGGTTGTTTGAACTGATTCTTAGCTACCGGATTTGCAAAGTACATTCTTTGACATACATTCCAAGTTGTCGACCTGTCTCGAGAGCTACATCAACCGCAACAAAATGCCAGTCACATGTGCATGTGTAGTGCAAGCTAATTCATATTTGGTGCACATTACTTTCAGTCTGTGCACGATCATTCAACAAAGTGTGCATTGCGTGCACCATTGAATTACGTTGGAATAATGGATTAGCTATGTACGGCTTTGAACTTACTGACTTTTATTCCACAGCACGTTGTGAGGTCTTTTCGCTTTCAAAAAACTGGATACGCACTCGCATACCTTGTATACTTCGTCTTCAACGTTATTAAACTACCTTATTATCTACTGGTCTACCAACCTTTCAGGAAGACGTTCAAATCTGCTCTGTGCTGTGGTATGCTTAACCGTTATCCAATTCA
>JAULBP010145269.1:0-15815 GCA_032355345.1 Lepetodrilus pustulosus | reverse complement strand
CGGGTTTCCTCCTGCCCTAAACTGACAAGTCGTGATGTTAGTGAAAGATTCTAGAAACCGACTATAAACCCCATTACAAAAATAATTAAAATAATAAAAAATAAATATTTTTTTTTTTTTTAGAGTTGCTTACTAGAATTATTCACTGACATCACGACTTGTCAGTTTAGAGCAGGAGGAAACCTGCAACATCCGTAGCACTGAATGTTGCAGTAAACCTGCGAGCAGCGGCTGGTACTGACTGACCAAGGATGATAACTATATTGCCACACTACAGACAGTCCATCCTATCAATATCGCAACACAATTGTAACCTCCACGAACATAGATGCCAGGCCCCCTGGGCAGGATTTGAACTCGGTACCTTTGGTTCCGAAGCCCAAAGTTCTACCACTGCGCTACATCCCGCCTCTATGTAATATGCAGATCACTCAAAATACAAAATAAACAATCTTAAACAAAATCACCTTCCTTATAAATAGAATATAATTTAAATACAAATTAAGCCAACATAAATAATAAATCAAAATTGATTTGCCCCCAATGTATTTATAGTCGAGATGCTATTTTAATTTTAAAATGACTTATTAACTGAGATATTTAACCAGGCTATGGGGTATACTTGTTATAGCTTGCCAGGCTATTTCAGTGAAGCTGGGTGGGATGCTGGCGTACACAGCTCTGGATGAGAAGAGCGTCCAGCTACTGCTCAACCACATCCACGACTTCCTCCGGTAAGTGTACACATGGCTGGCCAGTCGTCTGTTTCATCTCCTCCAACTGAGCTGATTTGAGGCAATCCTATCACACATTCTGGCTCTACTAGCCGTTACATTGGTGTACACCTGGGCCCGAGATTACGAAACTTTTGAACCTTTTTGAGTACGAATTCATGCTCAACTCAAAAGTTTTGTTCACAAATCCCCAGATAAGAGTTTGAGCATGAAATTGTACCCAAAAGTTTGCGTTATCTCTGGACAAGGCCTGCTTTTCATGTAAGGCTCGTAACACTAGCCCGAGCCAATTCTCCCAATGCTAATGGTATCCTAAGAACTAGTAGAAATTCATGTCTTTTGTTATTTGCATTATATTAGGAATACTATTGATTGAATTATTGCTTTAAGTCACAGCGGGAATATTTTACCCATAGGTGACGACTTAGGCTCATAAGTTTTAAAGAAATATTCCCACTGTTATGTAAAACGGTCATTCACTCAGTCTTCCAATTCAGACGATTCAATTTATGGCAACCCATCTCTCCCTATTCAATATGCATGAGGTAATGAAGGAACATTTCTTTCCAACATTTTCATCTCTTTTGTTTACCATCAGATACATGCTGAAGAATGCCTCGACACTCTTCAGCATCAGCGACTACTATGTGGCTCCACCAGAGTACCACCGGAAGGCCATCTGACAGTGAGCATGTGCTGACAGTGAGCACATTTCGACAGTGAGCACATTCTGACATCGAACATGTGCCGACAGTGAGCACCTTCCACCAGTATGTGCTGAGTGAGCATATTCTGAGCGAGCATGTGCCAACAGTGAGCACATTCTGACATTTAACATACCCTAACACCGAGCATGTACTTACAGTGAGCATATTCCGATAGTGAGCATGCAGCTCTTGGAGACAGTTGCCATAGAAGGCAGATATTGCGTGGTCAGATGGAACAGTTGCTGTATATTGGGATGTTATCCAGAAATCTTGAGGCTAAATTGACAATATGGAATTTCTGACAAAGTCGGATGGAACAATTGCTGTGTATTGGGATGTTATCCAGAAATCTTAGGGATAAATTGACAATATGGAATTCCTGATAAAAAGACTTCCAGGTGGCCAACAGTTCATAGGTCACCAATCAGGAAGTGAATCTCCGTCATCTTCTCCTGGTTCATAATAGTGTCGCTCATTGAATTGGATCAGTGAATGGCTTGGACTTTCCAGAAACACTTCCTCTGCTAAAAGCTGTGGTCGATGCATTTATTAATGTAAAAGAGCCAGTCAGTTTGCTAGATGTGAATGATCTGACTATTTGGGCAGATGTCCAGTAGCAAGATCAAAGATGAATAAATGATATAATGTTAGACGTTTGTAAGTCGAGATTGTATAATGTGAATAAATGTACATAGTATATCTTGTATGCGTTATTTACTGGTGGCCGTGTCAGGAACAGGCTGCTTCCAATGATTGCCCTACTCATCACTTCATTATAACACGATTCCTTTGGAAACAAAAAAATCCTGGTGTTATTGCGACAATATCCACTGAATACTTTTCAGTTTCAAATCACTATTGATCCTTGAAAAGAAGTACAGGTAGTGCATATAAATAGCATTTTTAGTTGCCATCATAATATTCTTTAAAAGGTATTTAGTTCAAGTAGCATTATGAACTGAAAAGTACAGATTAAGAGACATATCCTTACAGATGTGAAGACAGGATAGTGCAGTTGGTAGAAAATTCAATTACAAATCTAAAGGTTCCATTCCTATCTTGACATCTCTGCTGTTAGCAATGTAGTCAGTTTACAGAGAAATACACATCCTTTTACCTCCATCAGCCATGGCTCACAGGGCTTGTTTTAATAAATAGATTTTGCGGTTTACATATGGTTGGAAATCTGGCCCCGAGATTACGAATTTTTTATAGTACGATTTCAATGTTCAAGCTCAAATTTTAAATGGAGATTTGTGAACAAAACCTTGAAAACCACAATTTAACTCCCTGGAAAGAGTTGTGTAAACTCAGAACAGATATGCAGATAGTCAATAAAATGAAACCCACCTAACCCTTGTGTATGGTACAATGAGAAACAGTATTGGGGAGTTCAAGCCATTTAGGGGAAGACGATACCATAATTACTCTAATAATTCAAAGACTATAATATTAATAATTCGAACACCTAAATTAATTGTCCAAAAAGTTTAATTACAAAAAATATATATATTTACCAGTTCAATTACAACAATATCTTATATTTTAATTTGGTTGTTCCTAACCATATGAACACAAATAAAACAAATTATAATAATTTCGAGTCGCTACAAATTTAATTATTTTCTCCTGTTTGAATTTTTAGAGTAATTTTGGCAGCAATAAGTATTGCAGGTTTGTTGAACGAGTAAAATCCATGGAAAAGACAACACAACTACTCAGTTCTGGAGCACAGCTGCGAACTTTACTTGTCATTGTTGTATACAGCTTACATACTGTCACACTGTCCTCTCTGGATAAATAGTAACAACTGACTCGCTTGATTGGTTGGTTAACAATTGAACAACGTATCGAGGGTCACGTGATCTGGCAGGACGTAACTCTACGATCTCGACTTGCTTGGCACTTGGCGTCATGGTTGCTGACAATGTAACGATGAAAGACTCAACTTTTCACACATATTGCAGTGGGATATCATTTGGTATTACATGGGCTACCATTCAATAACAAACAGATGTGATATCGGTCTATATAACATGCATGCCATCACCATCAATAATGTACATCGCTATGGTGATTCCAATGTCGGCATATGCCAATGTTGACCATATGACACTAAAACCTATCAGGAGACGTACGCGAGAGAGACGTGCATCAATACTAAGCACTGCGAGTGACGACAACCATCTCCCGATATTAACATTCAGATATATATCTGCCAAGCTCCACATACCAGGAGAACTTATCTGGAACAGTCTATAATACCATCACAAAGATAACGCTTTGGTCTTTCGTTACCCTTCCAGATTTTCACAATTCTCGATGAATGTAAGCAATTAGCTGAAATGTAAATGGTAGAGTTGGCCTACCGAGGTATAGCCGATGTTTGATGCGAGACATATCAGATGTAACCTGACTGGAGGGCTACACGGGATGGAAACACACGTTTCTCGTCTGCTCTAAAACCAGTTCTATACACATATGCAGACATCACCTCTGAAAGACGTAGTATATTTGTATCGTATATATACATGCACAAACCCCAGAACCCTGCGTATGACTCCTACAGCCACTGTGCAGTGTATGGTCATCATAAAGCGTTGGCTTGCTGGATATCTACTGCACACCAATTAGTTGTTAAAATATGGTCTGGTTTCTAGCTGCAGTTGTCCTATACATCAACGTTCTGGTCGACCAGTGAATACTCCATGTAAGCATGTCCCATTACAGTATTTCCCCACCTCTATCAATGCAACTGTGTGAAGCTTTACCAATGTTACGTGATTGTATAACCATGAGTACAGTGTGGTATGTATCGGACAACTGCAGCATCACAACAAGACACTGGCCAAAGGTCAATGCTAACATATTCTTTTTGACCTTTGGCCTATCAACCTCTGACATGTGACAAGTGGTGCTCCCTGCGTAAACTAGAACACAAACATGGAAATGTAACATCTACCTACAATATACCATTACACCATCATTACAGCAAGGAACGATACATGTACATGTATTACCTCCATTAAAAACAAAAAAATATACCTTAAAAACAAGAGGCACAGCATACATAGCCACATCATTCTTTGATTCCTACTAGATAAATGTGTAATCAAAATGTTTGTAATAAGTGGTTAGTTGCTCAAAAGGGTTACTGTTTACCCATCAACTGAATTGGAAATGGGATCAATTTGAATTCAAGAATACATCTCAAGGCTGGTGCAAAGATTACTTTCACTAATGTTAATATTATACTTTCATTCAGACGAAGATGACCCAAGACCAGTTCAATATGCTGTGCCTGATCTGCAATGATTACACATGTTATGGACAACACTCACCAATAGACTACTTGGATAGAAACCAAACTGGGTACATAAATCAACTACAATAAATACTGTTCCATATAGGAAATCTCAACACTATGATATGCTACAGTAGTCGCACTCGCCCGATGTCCAATGACTTTCAATAAAATGGACATACAAAATGTTAAATAAGCATCCCTTGGGGAATCAGGTTTTGTTTGTGTTAACCACGATCGCTTGACATCGCCAAAGTTGCCACCCACCACACTGCGAATACTGTAGCATCTCTTGTGACAGTAGTGATCCAAGTACATGTACCGTATATACCGTAATTCACCTATTAATTCGAACAGGAGAAAATAATTAAATGTCTAGCTGTTTGATTAATTAGAAAAATACAAAAATGGTCTGTATAATTAGAGACACCAAAATAAAAATATATCTAACCCTATAAATAAATATTTAAAAAATATGACAGTTAAAAAATAAATAAATATACAATATAAAAAATAAATAATGGCCTGCTTCAAGTGCCTGTGGTCTAGACTATGACCATGGCGCTCCTGGTTGTTGTACTCGCTGAAAGTATATAGTACTCGCTGAAAGTGTATAGTTCGAAATTGTAACTAAATAAAGGATTTCTTATAATGTCTTTTTGTTTTTAACAAATGATTGTGTTCGAATAATTAGAAAAGTATGATTTCCAAACAATGGTCATGTTCGTATATTTAGGGTCAGATTTTTTTTTTCGCCGATTAATTTAGGTGTTCGTATTAATAAAGGGTTCAAATTAATAGGTGAATTACGGTAACTGAGGAAAAAAAACATCTAAAATCTACTATGTACATACATCTCAGGAATACTACGGTGCCAGGATAAAAATGTGAATACAGGAAATATACTTCAAATCACGATCGTGGTATAAACGTAATAGGACAACAGTCTTCGTACAGTTGACTGTAACTGTGCTGTGTTAACCTTCCCTCTCCTGGGAGCTGTAATCAAACTGCCCTGTACCGCAAAGTTGATGATTAGAGAGGAGGTTATCACATCACAGAAGACAGTTATTCATTTACTAGTATCATAAGATAGCAATTACAATAATATACATATAACACAGCCAAATTTCCATCCACCAAGATAATTTTGACCAAAAGAAATTCCAAAATATCTTATGCCAAGTAATACTAAAAAAAATGCAATCATGTTGACATTATTTCTGAAAATCTCTCCAACATTATTATCTGATTCTACAAGCTGTACAGATCTATCAAGCAGTGTATCAATGCATTGAGGTAAAAATTTGCAATCATGTTTACACTATTTCAAATATAGTTCTCAGTACAAAAATTTGATTATAACTGGAAGAATTTTGATGACGTCATAGTTCTTATATATGACATTTCATAAAAGTCTTATGTCCAACTGATAAACGGACATCCAAAATATATTCATAAAAATGTAACAGGATTCTTTTTCAAATGAAGTGGTATACAAAATTGTTGTAATAATAATATTGGTAATAAGACTATGTGAATCATTGGGTAAAAAATAATTGTATTTCCCTGCTATTAATAAAACTCCTGTATAATGCTATGAAATATCCACATTGATCAATCATGTTAATTACTGCACAAAGGCAGGATATCAAACAGTATACGGTATGTCAAGAATAAAATTCACAAACAGCTTTCCACAGTTCAAGCCATAGACATTACAATATTATTACTGAAGCTGAACAATAATTTTCCACAACAAAAAAAAAACATGAACTTTTCAGCAAGAAATAGAACTTTTTTCACCAAGAAATAGAACTTTTTTTTAGACTTTTGACAATTATTAAAATTTTACTGCTTTGAAAATGTCAAACGCATGTAGATGGAAATAGAAGTGTGTTTCTTCAGGCTTAAAATAAATGTTTGAAAAGTCATCAGAAGACCATCGGGGCTCTCTATTAAGGTATGCCCGACGTACAGGGGCAAGTTAAATTTCACTGCGGGCAACATATTTTTTAACATATAGATGCTTTGGTGCCTTTAGAACTTTCCCTGACTAGCCCTGCGGGCAAGTAACTCTAAATGTTAGTCTGGAGCCCTGACCATTCAAGATAAATCTGGCTTTAGAAGATATCATTAACCACATTCAACAGTGATATCGTGATGAATGCAGTGGCAAGTTTTCGACTACTACGTTTGTTTAGTTGATTTTGCTCGAAACTAGAATATTCTCAACCTGAAATATGAGTTCATTACCCTGACCGGCTACCTAACCCTCTCCATGCTGGATAACAGCCCAATCCCTGCTCTATTGTTTGTCTCATTTGGCATCCAGCCGAGAGGTGGTTAATACTGTAGCCTCAGCACAACTTTAAGGGAAACGGTTGGTCATGATTATCACACACTTCGGTGCACATCAAGAAGCCAAATAATTTACATTAACAGTGTCATCCTGATCATGACCTACATCCATTAACATAATTTTGTCCGAACCCTTATATTTCCGCTTAAGCCAGTAATTGTTCGCTTCTTTCTGTGTACATACGTCATGCATATATTCAAGTTTGATATTTTCCGCCTGTGTACACATCGAGGCACATGAACGTTGAGAACAGCTTGTCCGTCTGCAATGCTAGAACTTGATACAAGATAAAAATACATTCACATGTTGAGCAGCGACTAGCACACATAATGAATCACACGGATCATTGAAATCTGCTCAATCGATCATTTCTTTTGGACCCGTTTAGCCCCAGATCTTGTGTCTTCATTGAAACCAATAAGCAACCCGTCCCAGATTGAGTGTTGGGATAGATGGCATCTTGCGATGACTATAAAATGCCTCTGCATTAGGGAATCGTTCTTGCATATACATCGTGTGACGAGGGGAAACAACGCTGGACTGAAAACACGACCAGTTCTTGCCACGTCCTGGAATTATTCACATAAATAACAGTAAAACAATAACAAAAGATGGAACTCTGTTCTGTGTGTGGTGAGAGGTCTCCCATGTTCAATAAATGTTGTTATCACAGCTGTTGAAGAGTTATGGGACTTGTATCATGTGACTTCAGTGCATCGCGAAGACCACTTGACAGCCAGAGGGCGCCAGTATGCTTTACACGCCCATTCACCCGTATAGGCCGACTGATAAAGAATGGTTAATGAATCCTCACACTTCTATAGGCGACAAAATGCACTTCATGATTCTGCATGCGTGTGTGTGTATGTATGTACGTATGTCCAATCTGCTCTTCGGGGTAGTGTTATACACGAGATTCAAACTTTGGTACAATGGCAGACGAGCTTCAGACGGATGATAAACAGTTAACACATGACAGAAGTATCACAGTATGTCGCAATCCCAACAGATTTTTCTCATTTTAAATAAAAAGCGGCCAGTTCCATTCCCGGGTTAGAGCGGCCAGCGCGAGGTATCTTCATGTATATCACATAACAACTGGAATGGAAGCAGTCACTGTCTTGATCAAACCGCTGCACTGGTGAAAAAATGCAATGCCCTCGGTCAGTGATTGAGTTTAAGGCAGCCTCAGTTCTAAATCTCAAAGACACTGGTTTAAACGTAATACTGGTCTTAAAACAGAAGCACCGCTAGCATTCATAACCGACAGTCTGCTGCCCAACGAACAGGTTTGCGATCTGGGGCGTCCATATCAGACGAAGCGTGTATGGTTAGAACATGGACCAACGGGGTAACACATGTCACCTCGACATCTTACCAGCAGATGATACAGCTGACAATTAGTTCACGTCAGTAAACATTTCCAATAAGCATACCTGTATCTACCGCCTGATCACATATCAGTAATTGGTTCAGCAAATAATGAGGCTAGGTAGTTATCGTTGTAAAATATACCGATTACATTGTTCTCCAAACCTATACATCAAAAGTTATTTCACTAAGACATAAAGAATTAACACTTCCAATGGAAGCCATTAAATACAATAGAGTTTTGTAAGAGATATAGTAGATTGACAATATCATTAGTATGAGAAATACTACCATACCATATTTTACATTAGATGCAGTCTTTTTATATATCTTGAAAGTGATGACTACTTAACTACTTTGAGTACCTAACTAGCTGACATTATTTTGAATCTGAACACAACCATTACAAATAAAATCTCTCTAAGTATACAGGAAAATGTCATCACATTCCAGATATTTTCCTTTTCAAAATGTTAAAACATATAAACAATAAAATAAAATGACTAGATTTCGTATGTCATTGATCAAACTTATTGGAGGGGAGTATTTGTCTTGGCCTGGCATTAGCTCATCTCAGAATTCACGAAAGATTGACTTCTCAAACTATTGCACTTGATCAATAAGTTGTCTCCTGCCTTCAAACTATGCTGTATGTATAGACCTGTGTTTACACTTGCGGTATTAGCCGACTTCTAATGCCCTAATGTTGCTGTAACAAATTCAACATCAAGTGTATCACTTCACAATAGCATGAAGGCTAAACCAAGTGCTGCTATGTTTACAGACCATACTAACGACACAGAAATGGAATGTACGCAACTGTCCAATTGCTAATAGTTTGATAACTCGTCTTTGATTAAGATGTTGGGCAACATTACAGAGTAATATTTCCGAGAGGTTCACCTTGGTAATATGATACATAATGAAGCAATCTCACTGGAATTGTTCAAATAGTATAACAAGATAATTACAACTGAACAAGACATTTCATAACCAGGCCACATTACAACTATATTAATTGTTACTTGATTATAACTGTTGTAAGATCTTGATGACATATAATTGTGACAAAAAAAATATCAACATATTGTAAAATAAAATAATTTGAATAATCACAATGTGACAAAAGAACCGACAAGAGTCACATCTCTAGTGACTGACTCGATATTGTGAGCTTTGTTCTTGACCTTTGGATCTTTGCTGAATGTAGTGCTTAGCACACCAGGGGAGACGACTCCGACAGGTCCCAGTTTTGGTCGGCGAGCAATGTGTTCATGTAGGCTACCTCTGCGTCGGCCTCGTCTCTCAGCACTGCTACAGGGAGGTCCTCGTCATCAATTGGCTGCCACTCGCGGCGCAAGCTCTCGGACACCTGGAGACAGACAGAGATTACATTGACAGAATTGTTTACGATTGATACTCAGTACATATGTCTCTCTATATTTACAAAAAAACACAGCAAAGTAATTACGAAATGTTTTTAGTACAAATTCGCGCTTATGTTCAAATTTAATATAGATATTTGTGAACAAAACTTTCGAATTGGGCATGAAACCAAACTCGATTTCTTTTCTCTTTTCAGGGCCAGGTACCTGTTTAACTGAGCAATAGTTATTCAAACCTTTTTCGTGAAAACTCGATAGAACTCAATAAAACTGGTGGAGAGCCAGTTAGTGTCCTCGTCCTCCTCTGTGAATGTGATGCATCGTGCTGGAATGTTCATGGTCTTTAACAGCGGCCCACGCAGTCGCGCCATCGCCACTATTTCATTCTCTCCTATGGCATATCCTGGATACCAACAACAAATAGCAACATGAAATTGTGGTAGATCAAAACTACACCAGTGACAATGAATATCATCATGGAAATATAGCAAGACAACACCAGAGTTAGTCATTTTTGCTGCACATGATCAACTATTCAGATAATGAATTGAAAGCTCTCAAACATTCTTTTTTAATGTAAAAGTTTTGTTTGTGGAATATTGTCCAAGTAAAATCAATAAATGTACAGCAGGGCTCGACAGTAAGGACTGTCCACCTGCCCGGGCCAGGTATTAGTCACAAGTGGACATGTTACCTACAGGGCAAGTAGTTTTATATCCTACAGGAGACAGGGACAAGAACCTCAAAATGTTCATGTAGAGCCCTGTACACATTGGAAAATGGTGCATGTGATTTGTTATTGCTAGCAGAATAAGGTTACCTATCAATGTGAAGTGCTCAAGCTTTTGACACTGCCATGCCAGCATGACAAAGGGATCCTCCATGTCACGGTTGTCATCGTACAGGATCCCCACATCGTTAACCAGGCCATCCAGAATGTGTAGTGTCTTGAGGGTCTCGCGATGATGTGCCGAGATGTAGCTCACTGCCGCCATGTTCACGTGCGAGCAGAAGAACTGCCGAAAATGGACCAGAGGTAAGCACGGTTGGAGGATGTCGAGAAGGGAAGCAACTCCGTCGTAGGAATGGATGAGGTTGAGAGTGACCTCGAGGCCCGGGCTGTGGGTCTTGACTTTCCGCCAGGTGTCGTTGGTGATGCGTTCGTGGTCGGCCTCGATTCCGTGGATGTTGATAACCAGCTTCTGCAGCTTGGTTCTTCTGGGGTCCACGAATTGGTGCAGCAGCTCGTTAGTCAAGTAGTCGTAGTCCAAGCTGAGACTCTGCAGGGCGCAGAAGTTGTCGAAGCTGGCCGGGACGAGGTCGATGATGCCGTAGTTTTCGCTGTCCTCCTTCACGCTGGCCAGATGGAGAGACTGGAGGTGAGAGCCGTGACGCGAGGCCAGCTTCTGCACCAGACTCCCACTGTGGACCAACAGCTCCTCCACACAGCCCAGGGATAGGTGTCGCAGTTTGCAGCTGCTCGCTATCAGGCATTCTATCAGATCTAGGTATCTGCAAACAAGTCAATGATGAGCATTAAAGAAAAGATCAGGCAGCGTACATCTGTACATCAATTGATCATCCAAACTAAAAATGGTAAATACAATAAATAATGGATTGGAAAAGGGGAAGGGTGCCTGGATGAGTATACTAATTATTTTCCATTATGCAATCTAGCACAGTCTATTCACAAGTGTTCACACTGTCATACATGGAGCTTATGGAGTGAAAATCAATAAATATTGCTAAATACAAAGTATATGAGGAAAGAATGAGAAGCTTATTAAATAGGTACCTTATTATTATAAATATATTATTATATACACAAATCACATGAATCAAATACATGTATATTTTCAGGAAATACTGTTTACTAAAAACATATGGTCAACAAATTGTGTAATTGGTTTGACCAAGGTTGTCACCAGATTGCAATAAATTGAAGTGAGTACGGCAATTAATTATCGCTAACCTATTAACATTGATTAATATGGCCACACCTTTGATCGTGTTGATATAATCTGAAGCTAATCACTAACGGTAAATGTGAAGTTGGAATGTGCTGCATGTTCATCATTAATCATGTAATGATGATGATACCAGTATTAATCTGTTATGCAAGTTCTTAACCATGTTACCATCAACAATATTATGGTTGCAGATGTTTCGCCCCAAGTGGTTTCTGCCCCAAGTCGGAATGCCCCATACCGGAGCCATATCGCCTGACCCTCTTTTTGGGGAAAGTTGGATCACCCCCACACCATTATTATTTTTACTGAGTGTTCGCAATGTTTTTTGCCCACCTCCAAATGTTACTAATTTACAATATTTCTTAGTGATATAACATGATTGTTTTGTTTTCTTTGCTGGAAGTCGCCTTTGTTTCAGAAGTACTTGATTTACCACACTTTTAATCACATGACTAGATGTAATTTAACATGTATGATGACAGCCCAAAGGGTTTTCTATACCATGTATACCGTGCTTTTATTTATATGCTTTTATCAATGCTGAACTGGATTCTTATTGATTAAGTTGTGTTATTAGGATCCGTTTGTCCATTTGTTACATATTTCGGATGCTTAAGAGTATTGAGGACTTGATCTTGTTAGACATTCAATGTCGCTAAATTTTGAGGAAATCTACTCAGAGACAGACTGTAAAAAATTTATTGCATTTGGGGTGGAATTAATTGAGGCTTACGGACTTGTGGGGGTACGACTTGGGCGTAATATATCTAGGTAAGAAAATCATACAACCAACTTATTAGACTTTTTAGAAGAGGATTTGTACTAACTAGTAAATTACTTGTAGATATCCAACAGTTAGCAATACTGCATCATGGTTTTAATATAATAAGCATGTTAATCATGTTAATGTATATGTATTATGGTACTAGAATGGATTATTACTTTACCATTAACAAGATTAAAAATGGAGCTAAATAATCATAAAAATCTCTTCAATGGTGAAACTATCTTGCAAAAATCCAATGACAGGACGTCAACATTGATCAGCTGGTTAGTGTTAGCAAACAGCTGTCAAATGGCCTTGTTGGTGGTAAACATATGCTAGCAAAATACGGCAGTATTGAATTGAAAAATGAATTTATAAACCATAGCCACAACAGAAAATATCGTATTAAATGTCCTACACTACATTTAGAATCAATAAAAGAATATTAAACAACTGCGCAATATGTCGAAAGCTTGCATAGTGCCTTGACCCAGTTTACTGACGTCACGAGAACAACATAAACATTGCAAATAACGCTTACTTGTCAATAATATGGACAGCCTCTGCCTCGGGCCATTCGATGTGGCAACTAGATGGCTGAAGTGAAAAGTACTGCAAGTTCTTGTTTTCCGAAAGGATGGCGAGTATTCGGCCACATTCTTTCACTTCAGTTACACTGAGCGAGTTGAATTTGACAACCGCTCCACGCACAAAACGTCCGCATCGGTCAGCTAGGAATTTCGACTTAGCTCGGCCTTCGCTGTTCAGTTCAAATGTCACTTTGTTCCACAAACACGGGTGGAATAGGCAAGATCTCCACCTCTTGCAGACAGACGCGGCTCGAAGTCTATAACGAAGCGATAAATAGGAGAGAATTTCCACGATAATAACACCGGGCGAGTATGCCCAGTTTGGCCCAGCTGCCATTTTCTACATGTCTGACGTCACACCATGTGACTACTATATTTGGTGCGTTTTGATCACATGATCGTGTGGAACATTTACCCGCCAAAATTCCCACGTTATTTGGCTGTCAGTATCATACTGGCCCCCGTTTCACGAAGGTGTCCTAACCAAAGGAGCTCCTAAACAGCTATCACCTGGCAACAAGCGGTTCAGGATGACGTCACAAATAATTTTCCTTCATAAATTGACATATAACTGAAACTGGGTCATAAAGTTAGGAGCTCCTAAAGTTAGGAAACCTTCGTGCAAGGAGGGCCTGGTTTTCAATATACGGTAGATCTATCGTAATATTTTTGTCTCGCTGCATAAATAAATTACATACAAAATTACGAGAAAAAAATGAAAACTAGTGGAACATGCGGAAAGTATAGCTAGTTCATGTACGTAATTATGTGCAGACGAAACGTACTTTCAAGTACACTCTTAAAAAACCCACCTAATATGTATGACAGGCAGATTAATAAGACGACTAGCGTCATAATATTGTAGGTATATTGTATAACACAACTAGTGTCATGTCTAGGTTAGCGTATGTAATAGGAAGAATAGGGTACTGTATTTAAGGTAGAGTAAAGGTTAGATTTGTAATATACCAGTAGTACGATTGATAGAGTAGGACAGTTAATGTGTAATAGGAATGTAATGTGAATTATATGATAAGTAAGCGGTAGGATGTTTTAATGTATTGTGCCTGTTGAATATGTATATAAGGGCAGCGACGGAGACTGGGAGGTTGGTTAAGAGGTCGCGTACCAATAAACACGTGTGTCCAGCAAACCGTCTTACCTATCATATTATTCACTTTACATTTCTATTACACACTAACTGTCCTACTCTATCAATCTTACTACTGGTATATTACTACATCTAACCTTTACTCTACCTTAAAGGCATACTATCACGGTTGATTGGCCTAGATAATGGCCAAACGAATTTCTGTCTGAGACTATTTACGTTTGATTTGTACACCCAAACGTTGTTATTTACTGGTCCCCAATTTATTATATTTATAATATTTATAATAAATTTCATATTTTATGCTAATTATTTGTCCTGACTAATAATTATCTGGTGGTGCTGAACTGTTGACGGGTAGCATGGAATTACCCCCAGTGTGGATCGACGAAGGGGATTTTAGCGATATAAAATTGACGACGACTATCAGAAATGAATGTAGTCAAATTAACAATCGATTACTTAAGCAAATATACATTATACTTAGGGTGCACCTGCCTTCAAAATACGAATATTTCATGGGTATGAAGTAAGGTCAAGGTCACCAAATATATATGTTTGTACACTATTCAGATTTGCTTGGCACCACCTTTCTATGGAGCTGGTGCGATTTCAAATTTGAGCATCCATGGGAAATGTTTGTTCACTCAACCTAGATGGCGCATATTATTACAACGTTTGTGACCGACGATGTACGTTGCCGCAAGCGTTGATTCAAATTCATCCCATATATAACTGCTTTATTACGGTAACTGCCCTAGAAGAACCTGTATATGGTTATATTGTGAAGGCACCCTGGCCTAGCTGCTAGCAAACGTGATCAATAGCGGGTGACATCGTCATACTGAAAATGGCGTTATACATAGTATGCGACGTGGCTACCCACAATACCGCTGCCGCCTAAACAGAATATGTTGACCTCCGTAACGCAGTTATTGGCAAAATGTTTATGACGACGTCGGTTTACCATGGTTGTGTTTTCACGGTGTTGTCACTAAATTTGACTGTCCCCCATTGATGACTATGTGGCATTCTACCATCGACAGTCGTCCGAGTGTTTCGCCGTCCACACGAGTTTGCCAGTTGATCAAAGACCTTTGGGCATACATGTATTGCATATTTAATAATAATAATAATAATAATGGCCATTTTAGCATTGATACCGCGCCATATCCACCCACTGATGCATGCTCATACATAGCGCTACAATATTATTACCCCGGTCAATGGCTGTGTTTGCATTCAATTCCTTCTCAACTCCCTGGGGAGTATACAACCCAAGCTGCCATTTAAGGCGCTAACAACTTAAAAACAAATATAATAATGATCTTCAGTGCTAATAATTATTATTATTTTCATTGTATACGTATTCTAATAATACTAATACTACTACTACTACTACTAATAATAATAAAATAGTAATACTACTACTACTACGACTACTAATACTACTACTACTACTACTACTACTACTACTACTACTACTACTACTACTACTACTACTACTACTACTAC
>JAULBP010145158.1:0-15817 GCA_032355345.1 Lepetodrilus pustulosus | reverse complement strand
GCTAAACCAAAACGGAGTTCTGAATAGGCAGTGATCCCAGGGTATTTAGCGGAAGGTAGTGGAGTCACAATAGCTTGGGTTTTCGAGGACGAGGTTGGTGAAGATGAGAAATCTCCGAGCAAGTGAAGATGAAGATGAGAAATCTCCAGCAAGTATCAGATGAAAAGGAATGCACCAAGGTAAAATATACTGCGAAAGAAAATCCGAGAAAATAAACACATCCGTCTTGTCTGTGGTACTATTACTGTACGTCTGAACATACGTCCACGTATATTAATGTTATTGTAGAAGGAATTATGTATGGCGATTTAATAAATAAATAAAACAATTTACACGGAGAAATGTCATGAACACACTAAAGATCATCTCTCCCGAAAGCTCGTACTATTCAGTATAATCGAAGATAGTACAGCAAGATGATAATAACACTTCTAAAAGAATGCACTCAAAATAAAAGTTTCAATGATCGAATGCGATCACACATCTGTTGGTTACCTTTCAGCGACGCTACAGTCGATTACGAGTTGTCACAATCGATTGTCGCGAATATTCTAAAAATAGTTAAAATGAGATTTCAATTTATATATATATATATATATTTCTGATTTAATAGACTAATGTTTTCTTGTGAAGTTAGGTTCACACATTCTTTCAAAATAGTTTGTAAGCTAACGGGATGTCGAGCGTAACCGGCTGATGCAACATGCGTGTTACTGACGTCAGCCAGCCCACGGGCGACTGTGCAAATATTGGGAAACCCTCGTAATTTACTACATAGAATATATCTCATTCTGTCTCACCCTGGTTATACTTGCAGTTCTATATAGTCATTGTTGGTCGCAGCTTCACTAATAATCAGTATATAGTACTTCACACACACACACACACACACACACACTATCACCATTTGAAACTCGTAGGCTACAATCACAGATTTTGATTGCCCCAATAACGAGTTGTAAATACAGCATATTCAATTAGCGTGCGTATCATGGCTTTTGTATCACGAACAAACTTTCCGTAGGCTTATATGCCGACAGCCCTGGGAAAATTCATATCCTTTACAAACCGCAAGGTCATTATTTAATAAATGCGTGCCCCGCAGCGAACCCATTAAACTCCAATTTCAGACATGCACTGCGAGGAGCTCGACAAAAGATGTTTCAAAGACATTTAGAGCTGCGTTTGTTTTGTTCATATCAAAATATGAATGCTTTTATAACACTGACAATGCAAATGAGAAGTGCAGTTATATATTGTTCAGTTTTCGATCAGAGAACACTTCTTCAGTTTATTGCAAGTTATTCATCAGTTTGGAAAATGGCTGGCATACAATTCCCCAATTGGTAACTTATACATCGATTGCTTGTGGACATTTTGTTTTTGTATTATAGATTGTCGGAACCATTTACCTGATAGTAATATGTTCAGTATAAATGATAAATAAATGCCTGTTCAGTATTCCAGCCACAAAATAAAAGTTAAAGGTACCCAGCGAGGCCAGACAGCTCTATGGAGTTGTTACTAGCCAAAGAGTTTAATTTAATTTCAGGGAAAGAAGCACTTTTCATGCTTTAGGGGAAATTTCGATTTTTACTGTTTTTAAATATGTTTACTCTACGTTCATATTCATGAATAATTATTCGTATTTATCCATTCATCACTAGGTGTATTCGTTGCAACTATAGTACAAGGGACCGTAGCTAGCCATGGTGAATATTACCATACGGGGAAAACTTGAACATTATACGGCGTTTCAATTGTAAAGCACCCTGAAAATATCACAATATCCAATTTTCTTCATTGTCTTGAATGTGATTCGCCTGTAATAAAGCATGATGTTGCAGCTTACCTGGTTACCATTTGTAAAGTACTATTTTTCACATAGGCAATAAATAATTCATAAACGTCAAATTTCAGCTGCACAAGGCAATAAATAATTCATAAACATCAATTTTCAGCTGCACATGACATGCTTTAAGTATTTTTAATGCAAAATATGGCGACATGGATATAAAAAAACAAATATACAAATATAAATAATTACAAAAAAACATACAAGCGATATCACATTCTGGTATGCAGGAAGTAACCAGATAACATGGTTTCTAGCTTTTCTGCAAGACGTCTTGAAAAATATTTGTATCTAAGGCCATAACTATTACCGTAGGTTCTCTGGCACCCTGTTTCACAATGAATGGCATGCTCCTAAACCAGTTTTAAAAGTCATTACCTTGTAGCAAATGGTTCACGATGTCAGAAGTAATATTCCCTCTTAAATTGACATCTAACTTACAAGGTAATACACTGGATCATCAAAATAGCAGCTCCTAAATGTAGGATATCGTTGTGAAACGTGGGCCTAATATACAGACAGATTCTTTGGTTTGGGTGGTTGAAAATATGTACTTGATATTTTGACTAGTTGGTTGGGCCCAATGTAAAAAAAAATTATACTTGGAAATTATGGGTAGTCGATTGAAAGAAAATAAACATTCTATTTTCCAAACAATATTTGGTCGGCGGATTCGCAAACCATGGAATTAAGTAACTATGGCCTAACTTGTAAAGTTTACTCACATTCCAATTGTGGATTTGCAGGTGCAAAAGTAAGTCATAAATATCATAACAAGTGGTTCACATCAATGCCAATTAGATTGAGTGTTTGGAGCCAATTATTTGCCAGTTCATTAAATGGCTTATAGAGGTTCAAAATTGTAAATGATGTTAAAACTGACTTCCTCATCTAGACAAGCATTTAGGGCACCATGGGTATTGTGGAGTTGGTATTCCACACACTCACAAAGTTTTAAACAATGTTTGTCATCTCATGTCCACACCCAATCACCAGGTTACCTGTGGCAAGAATGCGAGTCCTTTTACCACATCTCTACAACAACGGCCAATAAAACAGTTTGCTAGATACAATCATTTACGCCAAGGCAAGGTTGACCTGTGCTACGATATATGCGCGAGTGGTTCGTCGCTCTTGTGACGCTTTGGTTCCGTCGGCGACGATGCAGACGTCGACGTCGATGGAGATTGAGCTTGAACATCCCAAGTCTGCGCCACTTGCACTCGCTGTGGGTATTTCTTGGCAAATGTCAGATAGTGAGGCAGATATTGGGACACCATGGCTTCAAAGGACTTTTGGACGGTCTTCCCAGCTTTACCGACTTCAGAGTTTTCCTGCCGAAGGAAAAAGAACATTCAGATTTTGTTCATCCAGCTGTAAATGGTAACCTGGTAGGATACAATGGCAATGTGGATTTTCAACTTATTAGCAACTAAGGCAGCTTAGGCTTTATTCTGTCAAATGAGTTAAGAGAGAAAGTGGATGCACAGTTATTGTGTAGGGCCTGAAGACCAATAGTCTACCATTCTGCTACCGCTGGAGTAGCTCTAGTTCAGGCATGGCAACAGACATTTGTGATTCAGCAGAAAACATGCATGTGTTCTGACCCCAAGCCACAGCAAATAAATCGGTGGCAAGTGAACGATCATGGAGTTAAACATTGCTGCGGAATATTCGACCCAATTGAGACTAATTAAAAAAGCAGAACATTGCCATGCCCAAGTAGTAGTAGTATTAATAGCAGTAGTACTAGTAGTAGCTGTTGTAGCAGCCGCGTGCGTACCTGGTTGTAGGTGGCGCAGTTGTGGAAGACCAGTTTGGCGTCAGACAGGAAATCCTCTACAGAGTTGTAGTGGTTGAAGTGTTGTCTGGCCAGCTTACACTTGATCTGAGTAAAGTCCATCGGATCCTGGATGATCTTGTAGTAGTTAGGCACCTGGTAACCACAAGCGAGTGAGTTATTATTGCAGGCATGCCAACAGAAAACACTGATTTGAGCAAAAAACAAGCCAGGGCTATGTTTCAAACATTATCGTATAATAAATAATGACATTATCGAGTTGAAATGAGTGGGATTTGAACTCCCAACGTTCTACCACTGGTGTGATAGGAGTATCTAATAATCACACCCAGGTGCACGTGTAAATCAGGGGCCTGTTGCACGACACTCTTGTATGCTAAAACTATTGTAAAATGTCAACACTTTCTATCGTGGCGGGAGCCCTGTAGCGCTACAAGAGCATTTGTGCAACAGGCCCCAGAACTGGCACTGCCAAGACGATGCTGCAAGGAGTATGTAGAAACACCCACCTGTTTGCTGACCGGTTCATGGAAAGCCACACTGCTTGGATGACAAAACATCTCCAACATAATCCTCTCACACACCTAGTACGGAGGGGAGAAAAAGAGAACGGTGAATTTAATGTTTCAGACACTGGCTCCAGTCAGTACATGGACTTTTTCTTGCAAAAACTTTCAGTGATAATTTGCTCAAACATGCACATTCTCCACTCTGACAATGTCAATAATGCCCAGTTGATAATGAGTCCCGCTGTTGATAATGAGTCCTGCTG
The DNA here is from genome assembly GCA_032355345.1 of Lepetodrilus pustulosus. Classification (NCBI taxonomy): domain Eukaryota; kingdom Metazoa; phylum Mollusca; class Gastropoda; order Lepetellida; family Lepetodrilidae; genus Lepetodrilus; species Lepetodrilus pustulosus. The sequence goes on along the minus strand of JAULBP010145158.1, from coordinate 11,389 downwards.
TTGCCAACGTCGTAGTCTGCCAGTCGTCGCTTAATCAGTCAGTTGTAATTTCTTTTTATATTTCCTACATCCAGTGGGTCAATATTGTGGGCACTCCCAATTGTAACACGCACTACGTATATACTTCCCCAATTTCCACAATTGTGCAAACAAAGTTTTAAATGCTCACTCTTATTTCCTTGTCACTCAGACCTCCTGGTGCCTTCCGTTTGCTGCCGTTGCTCAACATATCCTCGGGAACAGGGGAGGTAACTCTCAGATTGTCGTCAGTTGAACACAGCGTACAGACAAACACGCCACTGTCAATAAAAGACGAGACATTTGATTAGAAATGGATGTTACCATTGAAATTTAAAAAATTGGACATCGAGATAGTGGAACCTATTTGAGTATGAATTGACCTTCCATAAAACTAATAATTTGACTCTGGGTTACATTTTCCAGAAAGTAATATTCAATTGTGGGCTTTCATCCCTGGTCCATATGTGACGACAGCATAGATTAACCCTCTCCCTGCTGGATTAAGCACAAGACACTGCTTTTGGGGGCATCTCCGGTTGCCTGCAGTAGGGATAGAAATTAACACTAGCCCGTTAGCCCGGGCCATTTGTGCCAATGCTAAAGGTATCCTCAGAGCCAATAGAAATTATGTATTTTTGTAAATGTTTGTTATTTGTATCACTATTCGGGCTAGTAAGTTTGTACGGTAAGTTTCTATCGCTGCATTGCAATCATTAAAACTTAACGAACATGCTATATGTAGTGAGTCCTGATAATTGAAAATTGATGAAAGTAATTTCAATTAAAGTTTGAGTTTACTAACGATCATTATATTTCCCGATTCAATATCAACAATAATTTAACTTTTGTGAAATACTCCATAGAAGTATTCGACATGTTAATGATTATGATATACATGTAGAAAAACTTCCAATGTTCGTCTGTCATGCAAGCCAGAGACATATAACAGTAATAACAGTGATCAACAGATTTCTGTGGTGGCAAACTTTTTCTGTAATGGTGGTGGTGCTTAGTTTACAATGATGGCATTTTCTGAGAGGCTGATAGCGATGTGAAGCTGTCAGACACATCAGGCTTCCGATAGGTCATGTAGACCCCATGCATTGTCATTCATAGGATTTGCAAAGTGTTCTCAGCTTGGTTCTGAAAATGTCAAGGTTCATCTGTATGAAGTCGCACAGCTGAATGTACTTTACGATACGTTAACTTAAATACGTATTGCACAGGAGTGATCTGAATAGTAATGATGGCAATAAATGTCTGTTATGACGGCTATCGATAGAGGTATGGAAGACTGATAATTGTTAGCTCAATATTGTTCAATTATCGAGCAAATAAATTCTGTTTTGCATCAACAGCAGGGATATAAAATAAACTAATTTAAAAACTTATTCGCTGAATAGTGATACAAATTACAATTAACGTATATTGATAATCGGTGGATATATGTATTATCTTTAGATCATAAAACCACAGATAATAACATATACATGTATTATATTGATAATCAGCGAATATTAGTATATTTATAGACCACAAAACCGCAGATGTAACTTATGTATTGATAAACAGTGGATATTAGTATTTACTTTAGAGTTTAGACCAAACTGACAGTCTTCATACGATTTGTCGCTTGCTTCTCGTCTTCGGTCTATTCGCCTTTAAATTAATAAATGTCACCGTCAATAATAATCACGATTATCGATATATCTGAGTCAGCCTGAGATTTTATATTACATTCTTCCATACAAAAAGTGTTTGTCCAAAGCGCTGTACTACACCTGAATTGCATATATTGTACAGGAACTACCCCACAATGCTTCAGAAATGTGCATCACACATGATGACAACATGAGTAAGCCAGCCACGTGACATTGAGTCACATGAACCGATCGGAATGAAGATGCTTCTAGTTAATAGTGTTTTCCGTGTCCGAATGTTTCCAGCATGACGTACGGATCCCGATAATGGAGGTTTGTCCATGACTCCGTTACTCAGAAGTGTTGCAGCTAAGATATAATTGTAAGTCAAACTTTAGGGCTCGCTACAAGTCCATTGCATGAAACTGTTCTATCGCTACAAAACTTGAGACTATAGTTGGCTAAAACAAAGTACACTGTACTTGTAGCGATAAAAGTGGTTCAAGTCCATTGCATGAAACTGTTCTATCGCTACAAAACTTGAAACTATAGTTAGCTAAAACTAAGTATTTGTAGCAATAAAAGTCGTTTGTGTAACCAGATTTGCATTTGTAGTGGGTCCTTAAATTTTGACTTGCAAACAATGCAATGTAGTTACACCTGGCCCCGAGATTACGAAACTTTCTGAGTATGATTTCATGCTCAACTCAGAGTTTTGTTTATAAAAGGTCATGTGACGTCATAGCCCGAGACTCAACAATGTACTCTGGCTATGACGTCACCTGACGTTTTATTAACAAAATTCTGAGTTGAGTATGAAATCGTACTCAGAAAGTTTAGTAATCTCGGGCCCTGTTCTGAGTAACTGCGACTTGCACTGTTGTGTTATCAATTTTTCTCTGCCATGCATTAGCTTTCTGGCTAAGTGTACATTGATGGCAGCACATGCACTTACCCATTACCCGTTGTTGTTGTTGTCGGTGTAATTTCCACGGTAACCAAGGAAGTCACGTCAATAAGAATTGCCTTTCAGATTGTTAGACATGTTCAAGAGTGTCCTTTAACCCTCATCCCGATACCATTGAACACACATTGTTTGAATGTGACACAGGGCCTCAGGGGACCCAGGTAGCAGGGTGAGGGTTAAATATAAAATAAAATAAATTGCTTTGCTGGTGCATGTGCAACATTTCTATAGATCTGAATGTGTTTGTGTCATGTTGTTTTGGTAGCCGAGATTTCTATCACCAACGATGGGATTGCCATTATACACAAGATGTACTGTAGTCTACTTTTTACAATGTTGATAAGATCTTTCATGTTTGGAAACATTAAGATCATAGATATGGTTTGAATATTGGCAAGCATGTTGGAATGAACAATATCATGTGATCTGTGTGTATCAGGTTTTGTGGTAAAACTAAAATATATAACATCTATATTGGACGGAGTGGAACTCTTGGGCAATCAGGAAATTTGTTTTAATGCTTATGTTTGCAGTATCATCATTAACCCTCTCCCTGCTGGATTATGCACATACACTACTGTTTAGGGCATCTCAAGTTGCCTGCAGCAGGGAGAGGGTTAAAACCCACTGGGGATAAGTTTCATTCCTTTGCGTAAATGAATTTCCATTAAAGTAATCTATTGCACCCACCCCCCCCCCATCTTTTGTTTCTTAATTAACCATCTATCTGCTGAAGCCATAGAAATCAATTTTACAGTCATATCGTGATTTTCTGCACAGAGGTGAAGAAATTGCAGTCGCTCATCTTCAGGATTTTCTAAAAGCTTTGATTCTCTGGGTCAGGTCACAGGGTTCGCTTTGCTGGGGTTGTTGACCTCTGAAGGTCAGTCTGCTTCCTATTTGTGTAGGGGCTAGTCTGCAGGTAGTCTGGTAACCAGGGGATCAAACAACTGTGAAGCAGGAATGCGTGTAATGTTAGATGGCCTGTTTGCATGTTTTACTTGCTTGTGGTCTGTGTGTGTGTGTGTGTGTGTGTGTGTGTGTGTGTGTGTGTGTGTGTTGACCACAATGTCTGGCTAGACAGATGTTAGAACTGTAGTCTATGAAGCTCTGACATTGCGGTGAAAATGCATCATGCATGTTTCTTTCTGATTGGCTGATTTTTATTTAGGATTTTTTCTTGGAACAACATCTAGAATATTTTATTGAACAAAAACTATTATTTTAATATTTGTATATTTTAGGGAAATAAACTCGTCATGACGATTTAACCCTCTCCCTGCTGGATTATGCACAAACAAAGCTCTTTAGGGCATCTCTGGTTGCCTGCAGCATGTAGAGGGTTAAGAATTGTTGTTGAAGCGAATATATGTTGCCTATGGGCGAAATATTCCCACTGTGACATAAAGCATTAATTCAATCAATATTTATACCTACCACTCCCAACATCAACATCTGTATATAGCATATGGGTTAATTAACGAGGAAAGTGAAGCATGGAAAGTTTATCGTAGCTATTTTTAATGGATATAAATTTTCCAGAATATGATTATCGTATTAGCCAACAATATTGATGAAGATTTCCTCTTTCCTAGTCATCTGGTCGTTGTTAACCCTCTCCATGCTGGAGGCAACCAGAGATGCATTAAAGAGCAGTGCTTGTGTCTAATCCAACACACATGTGTCAATTCTCCTTTATCTTATTCTCGAAGTATTAAATAATGTTACATTGTGCAGCAATGCCAACAAATTGAATCAAACTATTTCTGGATCATCATGATGAATGAGCAGATATTAAAACCAGTGCCAATAAGAAATTTAATTCCGATTTCGAATTTCTTGCCAAAATTCATTATTCGATGATTACCGGTATCCTCTTTTTTTGGTCTTCGTGTGTTTACAGTATTAAAATGGTCATGAAATGGTGCAGTTTTGTGGGTTCTAATGGGCTTTGTGTGGGATGTTGTCTTCGGGGAATCAATACTGCAAATTTGAGGTTTCTGCGGTGCTGTGGTATTTTGCTGTAGTGTTATATGCTCGTCCGTGTCTGAATTACCACTATGTACAAGACCAACACTACGAGGAGATCAGATGAGATTGATTTCCCCTGGAGTTAAGTGACTATACACCTGCACGTATGAAAACAAATTAAAATTTAAAGTTTGGAAAAGACCACAATCTTTGGAAATTCTTCCAAGGGCAACGAGAATACCTGGGGAAGTGTTTACTTTCAACATGGACGTAAAGGTCGGCAAATTCGGGGGTCAGGCATTGATTTGTGAGCGGAGCCGAGCGCTGCTTGGGAAAATGTCGAAAACAATCTGTAGTGGTATTTCGCATCTCTCTGCCATTTGTGAAGAGGAGGCCAAGGGAGATAACTCCAGGCTGTGGAGCTGTTGCCTGGGGCGGTGTGTGTGGATGTATGACCCGGGTGGTAGCTTATGTCAGGTTTGCTGAATCGTGTGATGTCACTGTTGTCAGATATCCCCTGCAGCAAAACTGGGGCGCCCCCGAGAAAAATACCAGAACAATATTTAGGTGTACAAGTACTTAGGCTAGTCATCAGAGGCTTGATTTTACCCTTTAACGTTTTAGTATGGTCGTTCATGTGTGTTTTGTATTTGTAAAGTAGCACTGTATTTCTCAGTCACCTATGGGTAAAATATTCTCCAATTATTCATTTATTCATTCAGAGGCATCAAACATGTTTCTAAATTTGCAAAGCTTCTGACAGATTTATTATTCGCTGTCTATTTCTATATTTTATTAGTGTGTGTTATCCCGGTCTTGGCATACTTTGAATGAATTTTACTTTCAGAATCGGCATAGTAAAAGTTATTAATATAAAGTTATGTATATCGTAGATGTATATTTAGCCAGTGCTGTAGCTTAATTCAGCCGCCAGAGTATGGTTGGAATGTAGACTTTCTGGTTTATTATTAACTAACTTGGCTATGTAGATTTATTCCAGCGTTTCAATATTCATAGTGGGGTCTTTAACCCCTTTGATGTTTTGTAGGTTTTAAAGCGAAATGTGAGGTTAAAATGTTGTTTGTTTTGGGTGATAATGTGACAATTTGATAGCGGACAAGGATTTTTATATTCAGGGTTGCCATAGTTTCAGTATGCCATTTATCTATTTTCTGTAGGAAATAACCAAGACTAGTCGGGATTGATGCATCGAAATATGATGATGATAATCACTATCTTTCCGTTTTATTTCTCTTGTCCCTCCCACACACACACACACACACACACGCACGCACACACAATACACAAACAATAAACACACCACACGTACACACACACACACACACACACACACAGTCGTTGCAAGTAAGTGAAAGATTCCCGCAGTGATGTTAAACTCCATAATCACGTACATACACGCACACATGCGCACACACACACACACACACACACACACACACACGTCTGACCATCCCACTTCAAGCGCCTATGTCCATAATAGATATACACTACTTCAGTAAGTGTTTGTTATGGGGTTATTGGTCTACAGTACAGTGCTGTAGGCTGGTGTACTACTAGTACTATCTGCCGATGCTTTGTATACATGTGTGTGTGTATCTTTCTCTTTCACTGAGCAATTTGTGCCAGTCAATACATCCTGCCTTGGCCTGTGTAGGTTTAATGGGGGACATTTAGCAAGGTCAATCTCCCGGCACTGTGTGGCTCAGTCAGTATGTCTCCTGTAGGTCAGCTATTTCCTTTCTTATGCTGTAAGAATGGAGATTGCGAAATGTAAATTTGAGGCTCACTTTCCTGAATGAACTCTGTGTGTTTTTCATTCGTTGCTATTTGCAGGTATCTCCTTGTCAACAGGGATGAGTTCTTTTTCAAGGTGAAGGTCGCGTATAATTAATGCTAAATTTCTATATAAAAAAATTAATTATGGAAATAAAGGGTTAACTACATGATCAAATTCAACTGTTGCCTATTGCCAGTTTTTTAATTTTACTTTTATCATTGAAAGAATTTATTAACTTTTCTCGTTGCAATAATTGATGTTTCACGCTGCGTTGGTTAAAGGTTAAGAAAGAAAGCCGGGACTTGTTTGATGTCCGAAATGATAAACGATTTGGTTACGGCTTCGAGTTGGTCTTTAGTACTTCCTGAAATTTTTAATGTAGAGCCGTACATTGTAGTGTTTGTGTGTGGACGTGCAATCATGTTTCATGTAAGTATATTTCTCATGTGACCCCATTGTATGTATGTGTTTTCTAGGGTGTGGTTGTATTTCGATTCATGCGTGTCACAGACGTGTGTGCGGTTTAACCAAAGCTCGTCTTACTTCCTGTTTAAGGTCAAATGCTTCGCTGGTTTATTCCGCAATTAAAATTTCAACTCCTTTTTGTAGTCGCGAAAAATATATCCCAGCTATATTAATTAAGTTTGTGTATCTATATCAGGCAGATAATTACTGACATAGTTCCATAAATGTCGTAGTCATGGTGACGATTGCGTATTTTGTCATGTTTGTTATAAATCATTCTTCTTTCCAAAAGCCACCATGCTTGAAGTATCATGTGAATCTTGTCGTATATTTTTTAAGCTGAAAATTATTATTGTTCGTACTTCACTATAATTCAAAGCGTAATTGGACGTGATCTTACTGTGGCTACTGATATACCGAGTGGTCGTTTTATTTGTGGTTTATTCCAAATATGTGATTAGTAGAGCATTTTTCTGTAAAGTAGGAAAATGCACTTTAACGATCAATGACATGAAATGCCATAAAAATACATCATTGGAGATGCAGGTCTTTTTACCCTCTCCCTGCTGCAGGCAACTGGAGATGCCCTTATAGAGCAACTAATCCATCAGGGAGAGTACAGCACAAAAATTTTAACGTAGTAATTTGAATTGAACATCATGCAACCTTTACGACAAAGCTAGTTTAAGAAAATATACACTATTTAATTAGATTAATATTATAGATGATAGTAAACAAATTCCTAGTGTTGACTTGATGTATGATTGCTCAAGTGCTAGATTAGACACTATTTAGGGCATCTCTGGTTGCCTCCCGCATGGAGAGGGTTAATAACCACGGCGCCCATGTCGTAATCTGTTGGCCATGTGACGAACAACCCAGATTTAACTGCACTGCATTATCAGGTCAACACAGTTGCTATTTTATACTCCAGCAATATACTCACTTACATAGGTATGCAGCCATTGTCATAGCTATAAATGGAAGTTGACACATTCACGAGAACAGCCTGTGGGTCACGTGTATTTATATCACTCACCTGGGGAATCTTGTTTTGGGGAATTACGCAAGTGGACAGGTCCTGTTTGTCAGGAGTGTCTGGAGTTCCTGGCGGTAATGACCTCGATGACCAACATGTACTGGTCAGTTGTTGTTGTTAATGTAGCAGGTACCGGTACTACATGTTTTCCCAGAATATTTGTTTGAATTACATTTTATGTCGATTGATTTTTAAGATTAAGATAGTGATGGATTGTTTGTCAATGCTGTATACAGAATCGTTCGTAATTCAGAGACAAATTGGATAGCTCTTTGAAATGCAGCAAGTTTAGGTTTTGGTAAGACTATCTCGGTTTAAATAGAGAGGAATGTTTATTATCATCATCGTCACGTATTAGTGCGAAATATTCCTGTAGCAATGGCAATAAATCAGTTAATTACTATTATTATTTATATTACATGTATTATTATTATTATTACTAATATTAAATATGGATGAAATATTCCTGCAGCAATGTTAGGTCATAAATCAAATACATGTAATAATTATTTTTATAGTTTAATAAATATGAATGAAATATTCTTGCAGCGATGTGAAGCAATAAATCAATCAATTACTATTACTATTATTATTATTACAGTCGGATCAATCATTCATTGAGTTGTGTAGGAAATCGGTATTGTCTATGAGTTGACAGGTAAGTGAAGAAACCATTATTATGGAGACCGTTATGACGGGTTCTCACTGTATCATTATTCTCATTGTCATTATTGTCATCATTATTGATGCTTTTTCAGAAACTAATGGTTTGGTGACTGAAGTCAAGTCTAAAGTAATATTCCGATTCCATTTACACATATATAACCTTTTCCATCCAGGTGGCAACTGGAGATGCCATGCGATCAAATTAATCCAATGAGCTTGGTAGCATTTCTGGAGGCTCCTATCAACTATAAAAACAAAAATTGTTCTCGGAAGTGGCCGATCACCATGTAGAAGAGATCATGAGTGCTTGTGGTCGTGTTGTAGATACCATATGGAGGTATGGGGAGACATCGCCCTTAGTGCAATTCGGAGATATCTCGCTATCTACACATCACAGAATGATTGACAGGTTCTCCCCTTGGTAGTGATTTGGGCAGTGTTGGATTCTTTAACAATACTTCCTTGTACGATTGTTGGGTCAGAGGTGAAGGTCAAAGATGTTGTATGGGATTGTGCTCAGTCCTGGGTTAGTCAACACTTGGTAAACACGCGTGCCGTCATGATATGAATGGATAAATGTGTGCATGACAAAAACTGTATTCAACTCGCAAGCGGAGACACAGTTGTTGGTGTATGTTGTAATAGTATGTATGGTTTTGGAGTTCTTGTTGGTTTTGTATTATCATTCACATTTATTTACACATCACATTCATATCAAAATTTACATATATATTCATATTAATATTTAAGTTTATGTATGTTCACCTTCATATTTGTATCAATGTTTACATTCGTATTGAACATGAGTCCAACAATTCTCAAATACTCTATTAGTTAATCTGGATTTGGGATTACTCCGATTAGTACCGTAATGATAAATATATGACCTCGTGTGTTGTACATTCACAGGTCCATGTGATTCAGGGATGACCTTGGTTACATTTGCACCATTGTAGTCCTATATCTGCAAAAGACTCTCACAGCAGTTATGAAACAAGACATATACATGTACTATATGTCTTACCTGTGCCTGTAGGATTTGTTATAGTTACTGTGGGTTTTCTCTGCACTGAAAATCTGTAATGTTAAAGGTATCTATGGAATCACAGATTTGACCACCATTAACCATGTTAACCACATTGGGCCTATGGAGAAGGCCCACCTCAGTTTTCTGAATTTCTGTCACTGGTAAACATATTGTGGTCGCTGTTTTACTATTGAAATGCCTCTAACTTTCCCTGCTGGATTAGGCACAGGCACTGCTCTTTATGGCATCTCCAGTTGCCGTCAACACAAAGAGGGTTAACCCTCAGATCAATGGACAATCCTCCAAGTTGTAGATCGGCACTAGAGTTAGCAAGGCAGCATGGTATCACAGGTAATAATGTTGTTTTGATTGGCATTTGTCGGCAGGTGAAAACAGGCATTGTGAAAGCTGTCGACACATCTGTCGTCGGTGTCGTCATTGCCATGTATGCGGTAACCTGCGAGAGACTAACAGGCGTACAGCGATCCATTGTTGATACCACTGGCTGTTTGTCATCCGCTAAGATTGCAAAAACACTGTGGGATGACGATGACGGTGTAATAGTGAGACACTTGCGCAGCAGTTTTTCTTAACATCAGGTCTCTTAACATCTGTCACAGGTTATTGCCTTCGAGAGATAACATTTTGCCAACACCTACCCAAGCTTAGTAGCCTGGTACCAGTAGGAAATTGCAGCTGTAACACCTTTCTGTTCTTGTTTGTGAGTCGTGGACAGTTCAGTCACATACTCGAATCTCGTAGTTACTATCGTCGTAAATGGGCGAAAGATTCCCGCAGCGACGTTAATATCACTCACTCGTAGTTACATGTACTAAGACTTGAATGTCTGGTTGATTGTATATGGACAGGAACTTTGTAAGTATTTTTGTTTTGTCTTTCATCCAGAGTTCAATTGTTTGTTATTATGATATTAATATTAATGCGCAATATTATTATTATTTTTTTTATATATATTTTATTTTTATTTACTTAATGATAATTGAAGTTAATGAAGTATATGTTTGTTGTTTTACATACACTTTGCTGTTACTAGTGAAAGCATACAGTCTCTACAGCTGAAAAGTTAGTTGATTTCTATCGTGTCTCTCGACTGCAACTCCGTAGACATGTTAGATCCACACAGCTGGTACAAGCCTACCTAACAGTTTTCAGCCCTGTTTGTAGTATTGCAGTAAATTAAACCCCAATAATTGAGCTGATCATTTCCCAGTGAGTAAATATCTTGTCTCTGAGCTTATGTTTTGACTTCCTGCTACACAAACTCGGCAGTCTGTTGTTTTTAGGAAACGTAACCCTGTAAGGCCACAGAAGCATTCAACACACCAAAATAGAAACTGATGAGCGGTATTTTAGAACTTTGGATACGACTGGATCAATATTTGTAAATAGAATATTGAGTTTAATTTTTCTCTCCTTAATAATAAACGGTGAACTGAGGCATATTGTGTTCAAAACATTTTAGATTCATTCATTGGCACTTGAATTACTTGTATTATTTATTTACTAGAGTATAGTGATTATTCTGTTGATTTTTTTATTAGAAATCTGAAGCAGCATTAAGTTACGTTTGATGGTACTTTGGTAGTGTTCATAAAATCTGATTCAATATTTCCGTAGAACATGACAGGGATTATGATAGAAATTAACATTAGCCCTTAGCCTGGGACATTTCTGCCAATGCCAAAGGTATCCTAAGGGCTAATAGAAATTGTGTATTTTTGTAAATGTTTGTTATTTGTATCATTGTTCGGGCTAGTAAGTTTTTAAAGTAAGT